>WNNJ02003577.1:0-252863 GCA_012934845.2 Pomphorhynchus laevis | reverse complement strand
CATCATCACCATCATCACCACCATCATCACCACCATCATCACCACCATCATCACCACCATCATCACCACCATCATCACCACCATCATCACCACCATCATCACCACCATCATCACCACCATCATCACCACCATCATCACCACCATCATCACCACCATCATCACCACCATCATCACCACCATCATCACCACCATCATCACCACCATCATCACCACCATCATCACCACCATCATCACCACCATCATCACCACCATCATCACCACCATCATCACCACCATCATCACCACCATCATCACCACCATCATCACCACCATCATCACCACCATCATCACCACCATCATCACCACCATCATCACCACCATCATCACCACCATCATCACCACCATCATCACCACCATCATCACCACCATCATCACCACCATCATCACCACCATCATCACCACCATCATCACCACCATCATCACCACCATCATCACCACCATCATCACCACCATCATCACCACCATCATCACCACCATCATCACCACCATCATCACCACCATCATCACCACCATCATCACCACCATCATCACCACCATCATCACCACCATCATCACCACCATCATCACCACCATCATCACCACCATCATCACCACCATCATCACCACCATCATCACCACCATCATCACCACCATCATCACCACCATCATCACCACCATCATCACCACCATCATCACCACCATCATCACCACCATCATCACCACCATCATCACCACCATCATCACCACCATCATCACCACCATCATCACCACCATCATCACCACCATCATCACCACCATCATCACCACCATCATCACCACCATCATCACCACCATCATCACCACCATCATCACCACCATCATCACCACCATCATCACCACCATCATCACCACCATCATCACCACCATCATCACCACCATCATCACCACCATCATCACCACCATCATCACCACCATCATCACCACCATCATCACCACCATCATCACCACCATCATCACCACCATCATCACCACCATCATCACCACCATCATCACCACCATCATCACCACCATCATCACCACCATCATCACCACCATCATCACCACCATCATCACCACCATCATCACCACCATCATCACCACCATCATCACCACCATCATCACCACCATCATCACCACCATCATCACCACCATCATCACCACCATCATCACCACCATCATCACCACCATCATCACCACCATCATCACCACCATCATCACCACCATCATCACCACCATCATCACCACCATCATCACCACCATCATCACCACCATCATCACCACCATCATCACCACCATCATCACCACCATCATCACCACCATCATCACCACCATCATCACCACCATCATCACCACCATCATCACCACCATCATCACCACCATCATCACCACCATCATCACCACCATCATCACCACCATCATCACCACCATCATCACCACCATCATCACCACCATCATCACCACCATCATCACCACCATCATCACCACCATCATCACCACCATCATCACCACCATCATCACCACCATCATCACCACCATCATCACCACCATCATCACCACCATCATCACCACCATCATCACCACCATCATCACCACCATCATCACCACCATCATCACCACCATCATCACCACCATCATCACCACCATCATCACCACCATCATCACCACCATCATCACCACCATCATCACCACCATCATCACCACCATCATCACCACCATCATCACCACCATCATCACCACCATCATCACCACCATCATCACCACCATCATCACCACCATCATCACCACCATCATCACCACCATCATCACCACCATCATCACCACCATCATCACCACCATCATCACCACCATCATCACCACCATCATCACCACCATCATCACCACCATCATCACCACCATCATCACCACCATCATCACCACCATCATCACCACCATCATCACCACCATCATCACCACCATCATCACCACCATCATCACCACCATCATCACCACCATCATCACCACCATCATCACCACCATCATCACCACCATCATCACCACCATCATCACCACCATCATCACCACCATCATCACCACCATCATCACCACCATCATCACCACCATCATCACCACCATCATCACCACCATCATCACCACCATCATCACCACCATCATCACCACCATCATCACCACCATCATCACCACCATCATCACCACCATCATCACCACCATCATCACCACCATCATCACCACCATCATCACCACCATCATCACCACCATCATCACCACCATCATCACCACCATCATCACCACCATCATCACCACCATCATCACCACCATCATCACCACCATCATCACCACCATCATCACCACCATCATCACCACCATCATCACCACCATCATCACCACCATCATCACCACCATCATCACCACCATCATCACCACCATCATCACCACCATCATCACCACCATCATCACCACCATCATCACCACCATCATCACCACCATCATCACCACCATCATCACCACCATCATCACCACCATCATCACCACCATCATCACCACCATCATCACCACCATCATCACCACCATCATCACCACCATCATCACCACCATCATCACCACCATCATCACCACCATCATCACCACCATCATCACCACCATCATCACCACCATCATCACCACCATCATCACCACCATCATCACCACCATCATCACCACCATCATCACCACCATCATCACCACCATCATCACCACCATCATCACCACCATCATCACCACCATCATCACCACCATCATCACCACCATCATCACCACCATCATCACCACCATCATCACCACCATCATCACCACCATCATCACCACCATCATCACCACCATCATCACCACCATCATCACCACCATCATCACCACCATCATCACCACCATCATCACCACCATCATCACCACCATCATCACCACCATCATCACCACCATCATCACCACCATCATCACCACCATCATCACCACCATCATCACCACCATCATCACCACCATCATCACCACCATCATCACCACCATCATCACCACCATCATCACCACCATCATCACCACCATCATCACCACCATCATCACCACCATCATCACCACCATCATCACCACCATCATCACCACCATCATCACCACCATCATCACCACCATCATCACCACCATCATCACCACCATCATCACCACCATCATCACCACCATCATCACCACCATCATCACCACCATCATCACCACCATCATCACCACCATCATCACCACCATCATCACCACCATCATCACCACCATCATCACCACCATCATCACCACCATCATCACCACCATCATCACCACCATCATCACCACCATCATCACCACCATCATCACCACCATCATCACCACCATCATCACCACCATCATCACCACCATCATCACCACCATCATCACCACCATCATCACCACCATCATCACCACCATCATCACCACCATCATCACCACCATCATCACCACCATCATCACCACCATCATCACCACCATCATCACCACCATCATCACCACCATCATCACCACCATCATCACCACCATCATCACCACCATCATCACCACCATCATCACCACCATCATCACCACCATCATCACCACCATCATCACCACCATCATCACCACCATCATCACCACCATCATCACCACCATCATCACCACCATCATCACCACCATCATCACCACCATCATCACCACCATCATCACCACCATCATCACCACCATCATCACCACCATCATCACCACCATCATCACCACCATCATCACCACCATCATCACCACCATCATCACCACCATCATCACCACCATCATCACCACCATCATCACCACCATCATCACCACCATCATCACCACCATCATCACCACCATCATCACCACCATCATCACCACCATCATCACCACCATCATCACCACCATCATCACCACCATCATCACCACCATCATCACCACCATCATCACCACCATCATCACCACCATCATCACCACCATCATCACCACCATCATCACCACCATCATCACCACCATCATCACCACCATCATCACCACCATCATCACCACCATCATCACCACCACCATCATCACCACCATCATCACCACCATCATCACCACCATCATCACCACCATCATCACCACCATCATCACCACCATCATCACCACCATCATCACCACCATCATCACCACCATCATCACCACCATCATCACCACCATCATCACCACCATCATCACCACCATCATCACCACCATCATCACCACCATCATCACCACCATCATCACCACCATCATCACCACCATCATCACCACCATCATCACCACCATCATCACCACCATCATCACCACCATCATCACCACCATCATCACCACCATCATCACCACCATCATCACCACCATCATCACCACCATCATCACCACCATCATCACCACCATCATCACCACCATCATCACCACCATCATCACCACCATCATCACCACCATCATCACCACCATCATCACCACCATCATCACCACCATCATCACCACCATCATCACCACCATCATCACCACCATCATCACCACCATCATCACCACCATCATCACCACCATCATCACCACCATCATCACCACCATCATCACCACCATCATCACCACCATCATCACCACCATCATCACCACCATCATCACCACCATCATCACCACCATCATCACCACCATCATCACCACCATCATCACCACCATCATCACCACCATCATCACCACCATCATCACCACCATCATCACCACCATCATCACCACCATCATCACCACCATCATCACCACCATCATCACCACCATCATCACCACCATCATCACCACCATCATCACCACCATCATCACCACCATCATCACCACCATCATCACCACCATCATCACCACCATCATCACCACCATCATCACCACCATCATCACCACCATCATCACCACCATCATCACCACCATCATCACCACCATCATCACCACCATCATCACCACCATCATCACCACCATCATCACCACCATCATCACCACCATCATCACCACCATCATCACCACCATCATCACCACCATCATCACCACCATCATCACCACCATCATCACCACCATCATCACCACCATCATCACCACCATCATCACCACCATCATCACCACCATCATCACCACCATCATCACCACCATCATCACCACCATCATCACCACCATCATCACCACCATCATCACCACCATCATCACCACCATCATCACCACCATCATCACCACCATCATCACCACCATCATCACCACCATCATCACCACCATCATCACCACCATCATCACCACCATCATCACCACCATCATCACCACCATCATCACCACCATCATCACCACCATCATCACCACCATCATCACCACCATCATCACCACCATCATCACCACCATCATCACCACCATCATCACCACCATCATCACCACCATCATCACCACCATCATCACCACCATCATCACCACCATCATCACCACCATCATCACCACCATCATCACCACCATCATCACCACCATCATCACCACCATCATCACCACCATCATCACCACCATCATCACCACCATCATCACCACCATCATCACCACCATCATCACCACCATCATCACCACCATCATCACCACCATCATCACCACCATCATCACCACCATCATCACCACCATCATCACCACCATCATCACCACCATCATCACCACCATCATCACCACCATCATCACCACCATCATCACCACCATCATCACCACCATCATCACCACCATCATCACCACCATCATCACCACCATCATCACCACCATCATCACCACCATCATCACCACCATCATCACCACCATCATCACCACCATCATCACCACCATCATCACCACCATCATCACCACCATCATCACCACCATCATCACCACCATCATCACCACCATCATCACCACCATCATCACCACCATCATCACCACCATCATCACCACCATCATCACCACCATCATCACCACCATCATCACCACCATCATCACCACCATCATCACCACCATCATCACCACCATCATCACCACCATCATCACCACCATCATCACCACCATCATCACCACCATCATCACCACCATCATCACCACCATCATCACCACCATCATCACCACCATCATCACCACCATCATCACCACCATCATCACCACCATCATCACCACCATCATCACCACCATCATCACCACCATCATCACCACCATCATCACCACCATCATCACCACCATCATCACCACCATCATCACCACCATCATCACCACCATCATCACCACCATCATCACCACCATCATCACCACCATCATCACCACCATCATCACCACCATCATCACCACCATCATCACCACCATCATCACCACCATCATCACCACCATCATCACCACCATCATCACCACCATCATCACCACCATCATCACCACCATCATCACCACCATATTATAGTCAAATTGTAAATGACAATTAACCAAGAAGAATATCACCTGATGAAGAACATCGCTCGGTTCGAATGTTTGTATACTTCGTTAATAAAGATAATGTGATTGTTGTTGCTTGTAAATAAAAAATTGATAAAAATCTTTTTATTGCAATTTTATCCGATTTAAAAATAAAAAATTGATTAAAGTCGCAAACAAAGTTGCTGTGACATACATTCAGTTATTCAATTTGCACTGAATAATTATTGTAAATGTTTTTATTAAATATTCTTGTACCTAAATTCAAAATATTTTTACATTCTTTTATCTAGCAGGATTGACGAAATCAATTTATCATTTAACTTCTGCTTTCATCATCAGTAAGAAAATATACTGCTAACTAAAAATAAAATATTTATTTTGCCGATTTTTGTCCAAAATTAAAATGCTTTAAATCATTTACTTTTTAATCGGAATATTTTTCTATCAATTGTTTGACAGATTGGTAAATTACTGTATGAAACAAGACAACGAAGACAATTTCTTAATTTTAGTAGAATACAAATCAAAAACATTTTTAATGATATTTTGTAGAAGAGTTGGTAGTCAGCCTTCTGGCGAGCCTTTTCCGACGATTCCTACAATTAGGTGATAGAGGAAGTTCGTCAATATTTGCGGGGCCATGTACGAGTAATGATCGTGTTGACTGATCGGCGTTAAACTGTTCTGGGATAATAATACAAATTTATTTAACGTGGCAAATGCGTGCCAGCTGCACGCTTACAAGTCCACTAACAAAAAATGAAAAAGTCAAGCAGATAAATTGTTTAAATGGATCGGATTTGGCGTTTGAAGCACGGCAAGGAAGTTGATTGGCGTATATGAATGGGCAGATGATTCCACGATAGAGGAGCAGCCACCAGGAAGGAGCGGAGTTCAAAGGAGGTAGAGTAGTTTGGGACATGGAAAAGTAGGGAATTACATGAATACAAGGAACAGTAAACAGGACGAGAATTATCAAGAAAAGGAAGGTTGAGAAATGAAGGGTTATGAAAAGTTACAAGCGGAAAGCAACGAGAACTAGACGAATTTGAACACGACAATAAATTGTAGGCAAATCGAGAGAACCAAGATGGTAGGATGTATTATCAAAAAGACGAAGACGGAGGAGAATTCGGACGGCTGCGTTGACGGTGCGTTGTAGGGAAGAAGAGTGGATTTAGGTAAGTTGGAAAATGGACTAAGACAATAATCGAGTCTAGAAAAAAGGATATAAGTTATGAGAGTCATAAAAGAAAGGAAATCGATCAATCAATCTACGAACTTGACGGAGGTTGCGGAGTATCAAGGTAGATGAGCGTACTTTATCTCTAACGAAAGGTTTAAGTAAATGTCGGTTGTCGAAATGGAAGCTTAAGAAAACGAGATTATCAACGATAGGCGTCGAGGTAGGATCCACATAATTTTGGATTTATCAGGATTCAGAGAAAGTCGAAGGGAAGAACAGAGCGAAAAGCATAGGGCCTAATACTGAGCCTTGTGGAACACCGGACGGGATTTATGAAGGATGGAAGAGAAGAGTTAGAATAGACGCGAAATGTACGGTTTGATATATATGAAGAAAACCATGACACAGTAGGTAAAGAAAAGCCATAATCATGGCGAAGGCGATGGAGAAGAATCGAGTGATCGACGATGTCAAAATTTCATTGTCTTATAATTCATCGACAATTTACATAGTTCAAGGGATATAACTGAATACGGCGTTTCTCCGTCATTTAAAGATTTGGATTTTTGTAACTGATTTTGAATGCTCGCGAATAAGAAAAAATAAATTGGATATAAATTAGTAATTTCACGATGCCGGTTGTCTTCTATTTCTCTTTGGCTACTCTAATCACACCGGTGACCGTAAACCAGGATACGTTAAACCGTATACGGTTTGAATCTATATAAAATTTTGAAATCTGCCAAATCCGACGCTCACGAAACAGAAAACTTAGAATATTCTTCCTGATGTTATGTCGTCATTTTATGACCACACAGAATCGTTTCATTTCTTTTCAGAATAAATCATCTCAATATTCACCATTTTATAGTAATGGTTTACGCTTTAACCAACAGTTAATTTTTAATTTATCAATTTTTAAATTAAAATATGCAATTAGAATAGGCTTTTGTTGATTATCTGGTTGAATTATCCCATACATAAAAATTGAAAATCGAAGGAACAGATGCATGCATCATAATTTAATCAGCTTGAATTGTGTGCTAAAATTAAAAATTTAATACATTTTTAACAAAATACTAATCATTTTGTCTATAATATATTGACAAGAAATTAAACCAAAACCGTGATTATATCTTTTGTAAATGCTTTAATTGCAATGAAACATTTTTACAAATTGTCATATCTACTGACGTCAAGATTTAAATTCGGTGATTATTTTAAAATGACATCAGAGCCTTGAACTTGATAAGATTACAGTTCCTTCTGATGAACTCGAATTCTTATTCTGATATACATAATATATTGTTTATTAATCAACTCATAAAATTATTATTTAATTTTAATTATAAAAGTAAATTACAAAATATTATATTATTACTACCGGTCATAGCCATTAGGCTGTTTTGACCGCTCACAAAAAAAAACAAATTAATACAAGAAAAAAATCAAAAAAATTATTCAGTATATATATCAGAACCATGGGTACTGCAGCAACTACCACTCGTTCTCATTTCGAATCCAGTTCTTTATATTGGAATTTAAATTCATTGATTGTATGCACCGCAACGACATCAACTGGAAGACGATTCCAAACATTCACCGCTCGATGGGACAGTCGGAAATGACGAGGGTATTTTCCATGCTCATGTACTACTAGTACTTTCGAGTGCCCTCTACGTCCATCCCGTTCATTGAGTTCAACTCTATTTGCTGGAAAATTTTCATCTTCATTAATTAGTCGATACATAGCTAGAAGGCTATGTAACAAATAGATAATTGTTTATATAACAATTATTTATTTATAATTATTTATTCTTTAATTATTTAAATTTTATTACGAATTAGTTTTAATTCATTTTAAATTTACGTTATATAAATACAAATTAAATATAATGTTATATGATTATTTATTATTTAATTATTTATTTTTTATTTATCATTATTTATATATAGTATAAAATACGTAGACTCAGTTAGATAATTAGATTATAGAATGGGCTTTAAAATTTACTTTGATTTTGAATAACGACAAACTTTAATATTTTCAACCAAAATATTTTAATATTTTGTAGAAACATCAATATATTGATGCCATATGTTCCTTGTCTCATGCCGATCAAAAGAGACTTTTTCAACTACTTGGCAACCG
The DNA here is from genome assembly GCA_012934845.2 of Pomphorhynchus laevis. Taxonomy (NCBI): domain Eukaryota; kingdom Metazoa; phylum Acanthocephala; class Palaeacanthocephala; order Echinorhynchida; family Pomphorhynchidae; genus Pomphorhynchus; species Pomphorhynchus laevis. The sequence continues at coordinate 242,997 of WNNJ02003577.1, read as the reverse complement.
TAAGAGGGTATCTTCGTCAATCAACTGTCTGGTTGATGGTGATCGAAAATCGGTTTCTCCTCTTTCCATTGCCAATATCCTTGCCAAGAACTTTTGTCTCACTCGCAATCGATTTTTCCTATTTAACTATAACATTACGATAGACAATTCTTCTCTCCAATACCAGGATTTTAACCTCTACTTTGACCCGCTCGATGTTCTTAATATCTTATCGAAGCTACCGGCTAAAAATAGTTCAGGTCATGATGGTATTCCTAGTATATTATTACGCAAAGTTGCATCGAATATATATCTTCCGCTTTTTGATATTTACTATTGGTCCTTGAGAACTGGCATAATCCCAGATATGTGGAAGAGAGCATTAGTCATTCCAGTTTTCAAAAAGGGGGATAAGGTAAATCCTCAAAATTATCGGCCAATAAGTTTGACGTGTATTGCTTGCAAGGTGATGGAGAAACTGATCCTGAGGTATGTATCTTCTCATTTGGACAAATTCAATATTTTATCTAATAAACAGCATGGGTTTAGAAAACATCACTCCACTTCAACTAATCTAACATTAGCACGCGAAAAGCTGGGCCGGTTTTGTCGAACAGGGGGTGCCGGTTGATGTCGTCTTTATTGATTTGCCCAAAGCTTTTGATCGGGTCGTTCATCTAATTTTACTGTGGAAACTTGGAAATTACGGATTCTCAAAGCACGTTTGTCTCTGGATACGTGAATTCTTGAGTAGACGTTCCTTTGCTGTGCGAGTTGGTGAGTCTCTTTCTGAATAGTTTTATCTCACTCAAGATGTTCCACAAGGCTGTATCCTTAGTCCCACTTTGTTTAATATCTACATCAACTAAATCGCTGAAAATGTTACATGACAGTGCCTATTATACGCCGATGACATGAAACTGTAGCCCTTTATTTCGTGGTTGTTCTAGCTATCCCCTACTACAATCAGATTTGGATAAAGTTAGTAGTTGGTGTTCATCACACGGCTTAGTAATCAATGTTAGTAAATGTCGTCATATGAGAATTGGTCAATCCCGATTACCTTCCCCTTCTTATCAATTCAGCTCAACAGTTATCGGATCAGTAAATCAATTTACTGATCTAGGTGTTGTTATCTCCTCCAATTTAAAATCTCGTCTTCATTCTTCTGCGATTATTGCAAAATGCCGTAGAATTTTAGGATTTCTTCATCGAAACGTTAGACGACTTGAGCCAAAGGCTTTACGCATTGTATATTCGAGTCTCTTAAAATCACATATGCTCTATGCATCTCACGCGACACACCCTCAACTGAAATCAGAATTGAGTGAACTCGACAACATTTTGAGAAGATCCATGCATTTGGTTCCGGCAACTCGCTCAATTCCTTATCCAGTTAGACTAGAGACGTTGGGTATAAGATCTATTAAATGCGATCTGTTGATTGCAGATCTTACACTAGTGTCAATGTCGCTTCGCGTGCCTAACCATCCGTGTAAGCAGCTGTTCTGTCTTCGTGAATCCTCAATGTTACGTGGACACGAGCTATGTTTGAAGCATCGCTTAAAGCATCGAACAAATTGCACGACAGTGATGGATCGCGTCTGTAAACGATGGAATGGATCACCTGGTGTAATCAACAGCTCTTCTGCTGCGCAATTCAAAGAACGCCTAAAGCTTAACCTCATGAACTTTTGATGTTTTTTTTTTCGTTTTTTCTGTTTTTTTTTATTCGATGTGATGCTTCCTTACGAGCTTTAGCTCCCTTGGAAGTCGACATATAGTAATAATATTTTGTTAAATATTATTCTGACTATGTGGAAATTCATGCTCAAGCAACGAAAAACCAAACTCCGAGTCAACAAATAAATTGATGCAGCAAAGGCTTTCTGTTATCATTTTCAGCAAAAAAATGATGAGAGAATAAATCCAAGAGTTTAAGAATGTTCCGTGTACGAAGGTTACATTATGACGGTTAATTGAGGTTTCTATGGGTTGCCTTTGCTAATAACGATGTGCTCATTGTTACTGCGGTATAGCTATCACCTTGCTGGTTGTTGTAAACTCGTCAAATAGTGGTTTTATTCAACACAATTTACAAAGATAATTGATGAACAACATTTTAAGTTTACAAGATCAGATAGCATTATTCCCAACTTCAATAATCTTTATTGAAGGTATCTCGCTGGCTTTCTTCAGAGGTGCTTAGATCTCCGTAATTATTTGTTTGAATTTTGCCCGAGTTCAGTGAGTTTGTTTAAGCTATTTGCACGAGTTCATTGAGTTTATTTTAGATATTTGCCTGAATTCATTAAGTTTGTTTCGGTGGGTCGCCATAATCGGAAATAGTTTCGTCAGTCGTATTCGACAATATCGTCTATACTAACGATGTGTCGTTTAACGCCTGAATATCGTGTTAAGATGCATCTGAATTCGTCGATCATAGAATGTATATATGCCGATCCGTTGCTTAAATTTGGAAGCAGGCTTTTAAAGTCTATAGAAAGACGATTCATCGATTATAGTAATTTGATTAGAAGGTTGATTCGGTTGTAATATTTCTTGGTTTGATTTCACAAATCAAACCAAGAAATCAAATCAAGTCTGGACTACAATCGCATACGACAACAGTAAGTCTAAAAAAGACTTCATATGTGGTTTTTGTGCCAACAAACTCATACGCGACCTCTCCCATAAGAACATATCAACGTGCAACGTGTCCAATCAAACCACCCCAGTCGTTTCTGATGTTCTTTGTCAACCCACTGATCATCCACATGCACTTCTAATCCCATGTTTTCACTTCCCGATACCCCTCGTCTCTTCCCTTCTGTCTCGTTTCTCAATAGCCTACATCCCTCAATCAAAATCACCTCCACCAACCTCCACAATCCTTCCACTGTCTTCCGCTGCCAAACCTACTCCCTTGATATCCTCAACTCCCAGCTCTCCTATCGTAATCTCACCAACTCACATTACTCGTCCCCCTTTACGAAAACGCTTTCATTCTCGTGATTGTGGCGTCATCGTCACTAATATCACTCCTTCCGCCTCTTTATCTCCACAAGCACGTCTCGACCAAGATGTTTCCGCATTCAGATCCATCCTCTCGTCTTTTGTTCCTGCGGATAAACCATCCTTTTTCAACATCTCTCCTGTCACATTCATCCGCCTAAACAAATCTTCTCAATCTTATCCTTCCCAGCCCCCACACCTTAAAATTGTTTTCAAGCATCGCTCTCACGCGTCCTATGCTCTCTCCCAACAATTTAAACTCATATCATCTTCAACAACTCGAATTTTTCCTGATCGCATACCTCCCGAAATCACTCAACTCTCTTCTCGCATCAAAAAACGCCGTCGTGAGGAAACGGCGAAACATCTCTCTCCATCCGAAACATCGACAGAAATTTTCAAGTTGTCCACACCCGCCCAAAAATTCGATGGCGCTCAATCTCCCCTATGTGTCTTCTCTACTAGTTCCTATCACCACAACACACGGTTTCCGCCTCGGTCTCCTCAACACTAGATAAATCCGATCTCATCCTCAGCCTATCCACCAAGCAATCCATCGACATTTTCTGCCTCACCGAATCCTGGCACTCCGATTCTGACGACCTCTCCATCCGCCGTTTGCTCTACCGGTTGCTCACTAGTCGAATCCGCTCGCCCCCTCAGCTCATCCTCTTCTAAATTCTCTTATCATGGCGGCATTGTAGCATTCGCCCGTCACCCCGTGTCTATTCGCAAAATAACTTTCCCTTTCAGTACTTGCTCTTTTGAACTGCTCACTAGTCTTTATTTTAACCCGATCACTCTAGATCTCTCCATTGTATACTGTCCTCGTTCACCTGCTACTACCTCGTTATTTTTTACCGAACTCGCTGACCTTCTGTCCCACTGTTCTCTGTCCTCCATCCATTCAATCGTTCTTGGCGACATCAACATCCGTCTCGACCGCCTCTCTTCAACCGAGTTCATCAAGTTTTTCAACATTATATGCAACTATAACTACAACCCCATATTCACTGCCCCCACACATATCTTTTGCGGGGCACTCGACATCATCGCTGTCCCCGAATATTTTGCTGCCTACACCTCACTGTCCATCTTCGATCGTGGTATATACAATCACTTTCTCGTCACCCTTGATCTCACTCACAATCACACCCCTCCTCATACACCTATAGTTCTACGTCGCCCTTGGAGAAATCTTGACCTCTTTCTTCTCTGCTCTGCCCTACTTAAATCGTCTCTATCCTATCCAACAATAACATATTCCTCTGCTCAGGATCTTGCCTATCTTTTCGACTCTGAACTCACATCCACTCTCGATATTCTCTTACCCTTCAAGCCTCACCGTCACCGTCGATTGCACCGTGCATCATGATTATGACATCCAATGCCTACTCGCAAAGCGTCGACTCCGTCATGCTTTTTGAGTATATCACCGCGCTCTCAGACGTGATTTCTGCTCGATCACTCCATCTTTCCGTGATTCCTATCTTGCTCTTCGCCGGTCTCATCTCAACCTACTACATACCAAATGCAACTCCTTCTGGCAGCATAAAATCATCACCTCAATCAACTCTAAGACTCTCTGGCATACTTTTAATTCGATCCTTGCTCGCTCCTCTTTGCCTTGCAACATCAATGCCCATGATTATTCGTCATTTCTCCAAACCAAAGTATCCACGTTGCTCTCTCACACCCCGGTCTCCATACTATACCACTCTGCCCCGCTCAGCTTCATCCTTCCGGAACTATTTAATCTTCTCCCTGTCTCACCTACCGAAGTATCATCTGTCCTCATGTCCTTGCCCAACTAAACCTCATCTGCCGATCCCCTGCCTACCCACATCCTTAAATCCATATGCTCATCGATATTCCCTTTTCTCACAACCCTGTTTAACTCGTCCATCCGCAGTCGTATCTTAACTTCACACTAGAAATCCGCAATCGTTCGTCCCCTATTAAAAAACAATCGCTCGACCCCTCACTTCCTTCTAGCTATCGCCCTATTGCACAAGTCCCTACTCTTTCTAAGCTCTTAGAACACCTCATCTTAATAAAGATCAACGCTTATCTCTCTTCATTCAATCTGTACCCTCCTTTCCAATCCGCTTTTCGCTCTAATCACTCCACAGAAATCGCCTGCATGAAAGTTTACAGCGACTTACTTATTTCTCGAGACAAGGCTTTATATAGTGTTCTCATCTACCTCGGCCTCTCCTCCGCCTTAGACATCGTTGACCACTCTGTCCTCCTTTATCGCCTTCTTTATGATTATGGATTTTATTCCTCCTCCGTAGCATGGTTTGCCTCATATCTATCCGACCGTTCCTTTCGCGTATGTTCTAATTCATTATCCTCCCCTCCCATCCCTATTTTTTACGGGTTCCCACAAGGTTCAGTCCTAGGTCATCTGCTTTTCTCCCTTCTAGTTAGCGATCTCTCTCCGTTTATCAAACCTTTTTTTAACGTCATGCAATACGCCGATAAAATCCTCATCTATGATCATACACCCGCACATCGCATACACGATATCGACATTTCTGTCTCCAACTGTCCTTCTTATATCTACAAACGTCTTTCCAATCTCCATCTCGTTCTAAACCCCGACAAGTACAAAATAATGTGGATCCTCCCCCTTTTACCAAACATATTTTCTCCCACTGTATCTTTTGCCTTATCAATCATCCCCATAGTACACAATCTCACATTCTTAGGCTTTCATTTCGATGATCACATTTCCCTTAAACCATTCGTCCGTAACAAGGTTCGCTTGTCTAACTTAATTCTCCGTGACATCCGTCGTATCCGCCTCATTATCGACTTCCGTTCTTGTATGTCTCTTCTCTCATCGATTCTCTTCCCTAAAATCGATTACTGCCTTAGCCTGTTCGCAAATTCTCCAAAATCCATCATCCTACCTCTACAACGAATAAACAACTCCGTCATTCGAGTGCTCTTTCGTCTCCGTCGCTTCGACCACACATCCACATATATTGCTCAACTCTCATGGCCCACCATCCACATCCTATTCAAGCTCCGCCTTCTTCTCGTAACTTTTCGTCTCATCGCTGTCGGCTTCCCATTGTTCATCAACCTTCTTTTCTTAGACGACACTCGTTACACCTCGCTACCGATGCGTTTCCGTCATACCCTCTTACTCCACGTTTCCAATTACTCCAACAACTACGGTCTCCGATCCTTCCTCTTCTCCGCCCCACTCGCCTAGAATCAACTCCCTCTCGACGTCCGCACCTTCTCCGTTCCCACCTTCTCGACACATGATTTACATTTTTGTTTTGTTGTGGTCATGTAAGCGTGCGCTGGCACGCATTTGCCACGTTAAAAAATCTTATTTTTAAAAATTAAATCTAATACCTTACAAGACTATATCCAATACCTTACAAGACTTTGTAGTTATGTTCATCCTTAGTAATTTCGCACACGATAATGTTGTCTAGGTAAGACTATACTTTCTTAATATTGTTAATTTGGGCGAGTTTATTGACCTACGTTGGAATTTCAAAACACTCAGTGTCCCCCCATTGGAATCTTTCGGAACTTATAGAGGTTCTGAACAGCTTCAAATGCGGTCACACATCTCGATGAGATTGTTGTTTTCTGATAATATGTATATTTCAAATCAATTAATGAGTAATAGGTATTTTTCACAATTTTATTGACAGGTTTACTAATTTTAAGAAGCGGCTACGCGTCGTTGTGCATTGAATAGTAAATTTAGTGTGCATCGACCAACAACCGTTTGTGTTGTGTTGCAGCGAGTGTAACGTTAATATTCATGGGAACGACAGTTACTGAAAAAGCCCTTGTGGCTTTTAACTGTGGATCCTTTTTCGTTTTTATCGTTGACAACAACAGCAGATGAAGATTCGGTTTTCCAGAACGAGTAGTCTGCTTTAGAACTGACATCATATCCATCGAAGTTAATCGATCCTTCTAACTCATATTTTCACCTCCTCGAATTAGTTTGTTGCCACGCCGTAGAATTTTCTCTAGACTCTCATTTCGCCAGTCATGGAAGGGAACGACGCTTGGATTGCATATTAGATGTGATGACGAACTAACGCGTTGTATAGTTGAACAAAACAGACATGCTGACAAAAATACGGTTTTTAATCCAATAAAGCATCTTTGTGAACTGCACCGTCTGTCAGTGTTTATTCTAGTTTTCAGTGTTGACTACAAAAGTATGGCAAGATCACGAACTTGATTAGTCGAAATAAGGCAACATTTCCGAAAGGCGGACAAAACTAGGCAAGAAAAAAATTCTAAAAAACGAAAGACCTTTATTAGACATTTGAAAACCATCTTTCATTTTTTGGAGCATAGTGTAGGTAAAGTTTGAAATTAAAATTTAATTAAAAAATATTGAATATTTTTCAAGTAAGTGTTCGGATTAGTTAAAAATTATCACACAATGATAGCACATTATCTATTACGCTTCAGAGAAAATGCTCAATTTTTTGAACTTAAAAATATTTTTTCCAAAAAAATCGATATGATAACCCATACTTTTTTTCATCTCACAACATCGACCATCTATCAATTAACATTTACACAAAAACTTATGAATCGATTTATTCAGTATGTTGAAAAAATTTAAATTTAAATTTTTTAAATAAATAATTAAAATTAAAATTTTACCATTGCCCTTGTTAGTAGTTTGTTTGCTGCAATATTATTTTAATACGATTACAAATCATATATCTACATTATTTTCAAGTTTGAGATTGATTTAACATGGATTACGTTGTAAAACAAAATTTAATTTTTTTAACTTCAAAATACTTTTTAAGCACTTTGGTATGATATCCTATCATCATTTTTAACTTATTATTTCCAATTTACAACAAATCAACGTATACACAAAAAAATTGGCATCATTACTTTATTATCTTGAATAAAAATTAATTTATTTTTAACAATTTTAAAATTTTTAAACGCTGGTTTTATTTCTTCATTAATGAGAAATCTAAAATTATGTAGATCCTACCTCGACGCTTTGACTTAGAACCTCCTTCCATATCATTAAATTCTACAATTCTTCCTATCTTTGATAATCTCGTTTTCCTAGGCTTCCATTTCGACAACCGACTTTCACTTAAACCTTTCGTTAGAGATAAAGTACGCCCATCTACCTTGATACTCCGCAATCTCCATAAAGTTCGTAGATTGATTTACCTTGTATGACTCTCATATCTTCTCTCCTTTTTTCTAGACTCGATTATTGTCTTAGTCTATTTTCCAACTCACCTAAATCTACTCTTCCTCCTTTACAACGCATCATCAACGCTGCCGTCCGAGTTCTCCTCCGTCTTGATTGGCTTACCATATTGATTGGCTTACCACCATCTTGTTTCTCTTGATTGGCTTACCATTTATTGTCGTGTTCAAATTCGTCGTATTATTGCTTTTCGCCTTATAACTTCTCATACCCCTTCATTTCTCAACCTTCCTTTTCTCAACAATTCTCGTACTGTGTATTGCGCTCTGTTTTCCCGTAATTCCCTTCTTTTACATGTCCCAAACTACTCTACCTATTTTGGCTTCCGCTCCTTCGTCGTGGCTACTCCTCTCTCGTGGAATCATCTGCCTATGCATATCCGCCAATCAACGTCAATGCCGTGCTTCAAACGCCAAATACAATTCCATTTCAACAATGAACTAATTATCTGTGACTTTTGCTGTTCTTTTTTTGTTTGTTTGTTAGTGGTCATGTAAGCGTGCACTTTGCACGCACTTGGTACGTTAAATAAATTAAAATTACTATTACTATTACTATTAAATGAGAAAACTGAAACTATAATGTGTTTGAACGATTTTCAGATGGTTTGGAATCTTCACGCATTAATTAGCTGACCGCTACGTGATGACAACGCATGTGTTGAATGGCTCGACCCCTCACTTTCATGCAGGCGATTTCTGTGGAGTGATTAGAGCGGAAAGCGGATTGAAAAGGAGGGTACAAATTGGGTGAGGAGAGATAAGCTTTCATGCAGGCGATTCCTGTGGAGTGATTAGAGCGGAAAGCGGATTGAAAAGGAGGGTACAGATTGGGCAAGGAGAGATAAGTGTTGATCGGTATTAAGATGAGGCGTTCTAAGAGCTTAGAAAGAGTAGGGAGTAGTGCAATAGGGCGATAGCTAGAAGGAAGTGAGGGGTCGAGCGATTGTTCTTTTTTTATAAAACCTTGATTCCCCGCAACCTCCGTCAAATTCGTAGATTGATCGATTTCCCTTGTATGACTTTCATATCTTCTCTCCTTTTCTCAAGACTTGATTACCGTCTTAGTCTTTTTTCCAATCGTAAACGCATCCGTCCGAATTTTTCTCCGTTTTCGTCGTTTTGATCATACATTTCACCATATTGCGTCTCTCGGTCTGCCTACCATATATTGTCATGTTCAAATTCGTCTTCTTATTGCTTTCCGCCTCATAACTTTTTATACCTATTCCTTCCTCAACCTTTCTGTTCTTGATAATTCTCGTCCTGTTTGCAATTCTTTCCATTCCCGTAACTTCCTTCTTTTACATGTCCCAAACTACTCTACCTCCTGTGGATTCCGCTCCTTCCTTGTGGCCGATCCTCTTTCATGGAATCATCTGCCCATTCATATACGACAATCAACCTCCCTGTCGTGTTTCAAATGCTAAATCCGATCCAATTTAAACCATTTTCATAATTTATCTATATGACTTTTGCTGTTTTTTGGTTTTGCTAGTGGTTATGTAAGCGTGCAACTGGCACGCATTTGCCACTTAAAATAAATTATTATTATTTGCCTAATCTATATTTCTCGCCTAAATAAATCTCACAACAACGATCCTACTAGCCTTCTTTCATTGGAGGAAGACTAGTAGATATATAGACTTGTACATATCTCACTTCAAAGATCGTACAAGTCTCATCTATCTTATCTAAACTTTCAAAATATTGTCCCTCCCTTCTAACTTCATACTTACTCATGCACGTACCGTGAAATGTAAATGTGCCTATGACGGATAATTTTCAGAATTTCTAAAATGAGACTACTATCTCATCCCTAACTCCTCCTATTAGATTTTTATTTATTAATTATATTGTTAATATAAAATATTGATTATTTAGGAAACGATACGATACTTTAACTAAAGTCTCGTCTATAAGTTATCTAAATTAAAAATTTCTACATTTTCCTCCACTTCGTAGTTTACAATGGATCAAGACAATGGTTAATGCCGTGAAATTTTTCTAAAATTATCAATCCTCAAATATCGTATTTTTCTTTGATAAATCGAATCAGAAGTATTGAAGGATTTTAGAAACGTAAATTTTAGAAACTAAAATTTAGAAAACTAAAATTTTAGAAACTAAAATGAATGTATTTTCCAGGATTGCTATTTGATACTGCAAGTGATGACCTTTAATGTATTATATCCGATCTTCAGGCTTAACAACCTACTTTTCTAATATTCGCAGCAGGTACATTGATTTCTGAACCAAGTTTTAAGTTTACGCGTCCAATTAAATTTTAGCCTAAGACATTTAAATGATATTTCGATTTTATGTACTGAAATGTAATGCGTGATATTTATCGGTTATCTCTTATTAGTTTCAAATGTACGTTGATGTAATTTTTTATACATTCCGTTTCTATTAAATGAATAGATTATGCAAAGCGGTACTGCTCAACACAGTCCTTCGCAGCAGCAAATCTCTAATTTGGAAAAGGTGGTTGAACCTTCTGATTCACTTTCGTACGGAATATATCTATTTGACAAGAAGATCAGAAACTTGGAAAAGAAAAAAGTAAGTGTTTTATTAAACACGTAAATATTTAATTTTTTCTAATGTAGTGTTTGAAATATAATAATAAATGCTTTATTAACAACGCAACCAAATTATTATATTCTTTTAATTAGATTATAAAATGACCTATGGGGCTAGCCGAAACAATGCACTTCTCTAGAATTATTTGTTCGAAGATGGTTTATGATAAAACGAAATCCAAGACGGTTTTTCTGAACCCCAAGTGAACACTTATATCTACTTATTTTTTTACTTGACGGTAGTATTTCACTAAAGTAATGGTCCCAAAACCAGCTTTGGCTCGTTTGAAGCTGATATACAGATATATCAAGTTTATTTTTAGTTTATCTCGCCCCTCTAGTAAGAGCATAACTAACATATGCCGCCGAAATTTGTAAGCCTTCCCATCCCTGATCTAATGCAATGCAAGTACCAATTATACGCTTTAATTTAGCACGCTGCTCTTGATTTTATTTTTGAATTAAATCGATTGATTCGCTTTGTATTTTAATCATATTTTAATGGAAATAAAATCGCTTTGTATTTTAATGGAAATAAAATTGCTTTGTATTTTAATAAAAATAAAATCGCTTTGTATTTCACAAGTACAGCCTGTTTATTACCATTTATTAATTGAAAAATAGGGAGAATGTAGAAAGCTATTAGGAAAATCGTTTTGCAAACAGGCTGTGTCAAGAAATAGGGACCGAGGATCGAAACCTGATAACATAGCAGTTCATCCTTATTATCTCTAATCCTGATTCTGATACATCGTATGTTATTTAATAGTCAATTCATAAAAATTGACTTTTATTTTAAATCTCAATTATAAATTTTAACTTGATATAAATATAAATTGTATAAAATCTTATATAATTATTAATTAATTTATCTTTATTATATAGTATAAATAAAGATTTATACAAAGTATAAATAAAGTATAAAATATTATAAAGACTATAGAATATTATAAAATAGTATATATACTTTATATTAATAAAGTATACATATTTTTCTAGTATTAATAAATATTTATATGCATATATAAACATCGTTAAATTAATTAATTAATTTTATTGTTATATAAGTATAAATTGTATAAAATCTTATATAATTATTTATTATTTATTTTTATTGTTATTTATGGTATGAAATACTTAGACTCAGTTATTTGATTTGCTATAATAAAATATTGTAGTTATTACCTTTAATTTTTATTGCCATTTATAGCATTCGTAAGGATGAAGTAGTTCGCATAAAATGTAGCATTTGTAAAAGAATACATTCGTATATAATGCGAAAAATTAAGATTTTGATCTCAACGGACAATCAAAATACTGGTTTCTATGTACATAGCGACTATGTAATAATGTGGACAGATTAGTGGTTGTCTTAGCACAATTAATCGAATTGGGTATTATCTATTGAACGCAAAACCGTAAAACAAAAGTCAATGTAATTGTAATTGTAATTGCAACTGTAATTTGATGATTTTAAATAATTAAAAGTCAATAATTAAGATTTCATTATTTTAATCAATTCAGTCGTTTTTTTGAATTCGGTCTTTAATTATTTTAAATAATTAAAAGTCAATAATTAAGATTTCATTATTTTAATCAATTCAGTCGTTTTTTTGAATTTGGTCTTTAATTATTTTAAGTAATTAAAAGTCAATAATTAAGATTTCATTATTTTAATCAATTCAGTCGTTTTTTTGAATTCGGTCTTTAATAATTTTAAATAATTAAAAGTCAATAATTAAGATTTCATTATTTTAATCAATTCAGTCGTTTTTTTGAATTCGGTCTTTAATTATTTTAAATAATTAAAAGTCAATAATTAAGATTTCATTATTTTAATTAATTCAGTCGTTTTTTTGAATTTGGTCTTTAATTATTTTAAATGATTAAAAGTCAATAATTAAGATTTCATTATTTTAATCAATTCAGTCGTTTTTTTGAATTCGGTCTTTAATAATTTTTAATAATTAAAAGTCAATAATTAAGATTTCATTATTTTAATCAATTCAGTCGTTTTTTTGAATTTGGTCTTTAATTATTTTAAATAATTAAAAGTCAATAATTAAGATTTCATTATTTTAATCAATTCAGTCGTTTTTTTGAATTTGGTCTTTAATTATTTTAAATAATTAAAAGTCAATAATTAAGATTTCATTATTATAATTAATTCAGTCGTTTTTTTGAATTTGGTCTTTAATTATTTTAAATAATTAAAAGTCAATAATTAAGATTTCATTATTTTAATCAATTCAGTCGTTTTTTTGAATTCGGTCTTTAATAATTTTAAATAATTAAAAGTCAATAATTAAGATTTCATTATTATAATTAATTCGGTCGTTTTTTTTGAATTTGGTCTTTAATTATTTTTAATAATTAAAAGTCAATAATTAAGATTTCATTATTTTAATCAATTCAATCGTTTTTTTGAATTCGGTCTTTAATAATTTTAAATAATTAAAAGTCAATAATTAAGATTTCATTATTATAATTAATTCGGTAGTTCTTTTGAATTCGGTCTTTAAGATTTTAAATAATTAAAAGTCAATAATTAAGATTTCATTATTATAATTAATTCGGTCGTTTTTTTGAATTCGGTCTTTAATAATTTTAAATAATTAAAAGTCAATAATTAAGATTTCATTATTTTAATCAATTCAGTCGTTTTTTTGAATTCGGTCTTTAATTATTTTAAATAATTAAAAGTCAATAATTAAGATTTCATTATTTTAATCAATTCAATCGTTTTTTTGAATTCGGTCTTTAATAATTTTAAATAATTAAAAGTCAATAATTAAGATTTCATTATTATAATTAATTCGGTCGTTCTTTTGAATTCGGTCTTTAAGATTTTAAATAATTAAAAGTCAATAATTAAGATTTCATTATTATAATTAATTCGGTCGTTTTTTTGAATTTGGTCTTTAATTTTTTTAAATAATTAAAAGTCAATAATTAAGATTTCATTATTTTAATCAATTCAGTCGTTTTTTTGAATTCGGTCTTTAATAATTTTTAATAATTAAAAGTCAATAATTAAGATTTCATTATTATAATTAATTCGGTCGTTTTTTTTGAATTTGGTCTTTAATTATTTTTAATAATTAAAAGTCAATAATTAAGATTTCATTATTTTAATCAATTCAATCGTTTTTTTGAATTCGGTCTTTAATAATTTTAAATAATTAAAAGTCAATAATTAAGATTTCATTATTATAATTAATTCGGTCGTTCTTTTGAATTCGGTCTTTAAGATTTTAAATAATTAAAAGTCAATAATTAAGATTTCATTATTTTAATCAATTCAGTCGTTTTTTTGAATTCGGTCTTTAATAATTTTAAATAATTAAAAGTCAATAATTAAGATTTCATTATTTTAATCAATTCAGTCGTTTTTTTGAATTCGGTCTTTAATTATTTTAAATAATTAAAAGTCAATAATTAAGATTTCATTATTATAATTAATTCGGTCGTTTTTTTGAATTTGGTCTTTAATTTTTTTAAATAATTAAAAGTCAATAATTAAGATTTCATTATTATAATTAATTCGGTCGTTCTTTTGAATTTGGTCTTTAATTATTTTAAATAATTAAAAGTCAATAATTAAGATTTCATTATTTTAATCAATTCAGTCGTTTTTTTGAATTCGGTCTTTAATATTTTAAATAATTAAAAGTCAATAATTAAAATTTCATTATTTTAATCAATTCAGTCGTTTTTTTGAATTCGGTCTTTAATTATTTTAAGTAATTAAAAGTCAATAATTAAGATTTCATTATTATAATTAATTCGGTCGTTTTTTTGAATTTGGTCTTTAATTATTTTAAATAATTAAAAGTCAATAATTAAGATTTCATTATTATAATTAATTCGGTCGTTTTTTTGAATTTGGTCTTTAATTATTTTAAATAATTAAAAGTCAATAATTAAGATTTCATTATTTTAATCAATTCAGTCGTTTTTTTGAATTCGGTCTTTAATAATTTTAAATAATTAAAAGTCAATAATTAAGATTTCATTATTTTAATCAATTCAGTCGTTTTTTTGAATTCGGTCTTTAATTATTTTAAATAATTAAAAGTCAATAATTAAGATTTCATTATTATAATTAATTCGGTCGTTCTTTTGAATTTGGTCTTTAATTATTTTAAATAATTAAAAGTCAATAATTAAGATTTCATTATTTTAATCAATTCAGTCGTTTTTTTGAATTCGGTCTTTAATAATTTTAAATAATTAAAAGTCAATAATTAAGATTTCATTATTTTAATCAATTCAGTCGTTTTTTTGAATTCGGTCTTTAATTATTTTAAATAATTAAAAGTCAATAATTAAGATTTCATTATTTTAATCAATTCAGTCGTTTTTTTGAATTCGGTCTTTAATTATTTTAAATAATTAAAAGTCAATAATTAAGATTTCATTATTATAATTAATTCGGTCGTTTTTTTGAATTTGGTCTTTAATTTTTTTAAATAATTAAAAGTCAATAATTAAGATTTCATTATTATAATTAATTCGGTCGTTCTTTTGAATTTGGTCTTTAATTATTTTAAATAATTAAAAGTCAATAATTAAGATTTCATTATTTTAATCAATTCAGTCGTTTTTTTGAATTCGGTCTTTAATATTTTAAATAATTAAAAGTCAATAATTAAAATTTCATTATTTTAATCAATTCAGTCGTTTTTTTGAATTCGGTCTTTAATTATTTTAAGTAATTAAAAGTCAATAATTAAGATTTCATTATTTTAATCAATTCAGTCGTTTTTTTGAATTCGGTCTTTAATAATTTTTAATAATTAAAAGTCAATAATTAAGATTTCATTATTATAATTAATTCAGTCGTTTTTTTGAATTTGGTCTTTAATTATT
Source organism: Pomphorhynchus laevis (assembly GCA_012934845.2). Lineage (NCBI taxonomy): Eukaryota > Metazoa > Acanthocephala > Palaeacanthocephala > Echinorhynchida > Pomphorhynchidae > Pomphorhynchus > Pomphorhynchus laevis. The sequence continues at coordinate 227,305 of WNNJ02003577.1, read as the reverse complement.
TTAAATAATTAAAAGTCAATAATTAAGATTTCATTATTTTAATTAATTCGGTCGTTTTTTTGAATTCGGTCTTTAATAATTTTAAATAATTAAAAGTCAATAATTAAGATTTCATTATTATAATTAATTCGGTCGTTTTTTTGAATTTGGTCTTTAATTATTTTAAATAATTAAAAGTCAATAATTAAGATTTCATTATTTTAATCAATTCAGTCGTTTTTTTGAATTCGGTCTTTAATTATTTTAAATAATTAAAAGTCAATAATTAAGATTTCATTATTTTAATCAATTCAGTCGTTTTTTTGAATTCGGTCTTTAATAATTTTAAATAATTAAAAGTCAATAATTAAGATTTCATTATTTTAATCAATTCAGTCGTTTTTTTGAATTCGGTCTTTAATTATTTTAAATAATTAAAAGTCAATAATTAAGATTTCATTATTTTAATTAATTCAGTCGTTTTTTTGAATTCGGTCTTTAATAATTTTAAATAATTAAAAGTCAATAATTAAGATTTCATTATTATAATTAATTCGGTCGTTTTTTTGAATTTGGTCTTTAATTATTTTAAATAATTAAAAGTCAATAATTAAGATTTCATTATTTTAATCAATTCAGTCGTTTTTTTGAATTCGGTCTTTAATTATTTTAAATAATTAAAAGTCAATAATTAAGATTTCATTATTTTAATCAATTCAGTCGTTTTTTTGAATTCGGTCTTTAATAATTTTAAATAATTAAAAGTCAATAATTAAGATTTCATTATTTTAATCAATTCAGTCGTTTTTTTGAATTCGGTCTTTAATTATTTTAAATAATTAAAAGTCAATAATTAAGATTTCATTATTTTAATTAATTCAGTCGTTTTTTTGAATTCGGTCTTTAATAATTTTAAATAATTAAAAGTCAATAATTAAGATTTCATTATTATAATTAATTCGGTCGTTTTTTTGAATTTGGTCTTTAATTTTTTTAAATAATTAAAAGTCAATAATTAAGATTTCATTATTTTAATCAATTCAGTCGTTTTTTTGAATTCGGTCTTTAATTATTTTAAATAATTAAAAGTCAATAATTAAGATTTCATTATTTTAATTAATTCAGTCGTTTTTTTGAATTCGGTCTTTAATTATTTTAAATAATTAAAAGTCAATAATTAAGATTTCATTATTTTAATCAATTCAGTCGTTTTTTTGAATTCGGTCTTTAATTATTTTAAATAATTAAAAGTCAATAATTAAGATTTCATTATTTTAATCAATTCAGTCGTTTTTTTGAATTTGGTCTTTAATTATTTTAAAAAATTAAAAGTCAATAATTAAGATTTCATTATTATAATTAATTCAGTCGTTTTTTTTGAATTTGGTCTTTAATTATTTTAAATGATTAAAAGTCAATAATTAAGATTTCATTATTTTAATCAATTCAGTCGTTTTTTTGAATTTGGTCTTTAATTATTTTAAAAAATTAAAAGTCAATAATTAAGATTTCATTATTATAATTAATTCAGTCGTTTTTTTGAATTTGGTCTTTAATTATTTTAAATGATTAAAAGTCAATAATTAAGATTTCATTATTTTAATCAATTCAGTCGTTTTTTTGAATTCGGTCTTTAATTATTTTAAATAATTAAAAGTCAATAATTAAGATTTCATTATTATAATTAATTCGGTCGTTCTTTTGAATTTGGTCTTTAATTATTTTAAATAATTAAAAGTCAATAATTAAGATTTCATTATTATAATTAATTCAGTCGTTTTTTTGAATTCGGTCTTTAATATTTTAAATAATTAAAAGTCAATAATTAAGATTTCATTATTTTAATTAATTCAGTCGTTTTTTTGAATTTGGTCTTTAATTATTTTAAATAATTAAAAGTCAATAATTAAGATTTCATTATTTTAATCAATTCAGTCGTTTTTTTGAATTCGGTCTTTAATAATTTTAAATAATTAAAAGTCAATAATTAAGATTTCATTATTTTAATCAATTCAGTCGTTTTTTTGAATTCGGTCTTTAATTATTTTAAATAATTAAAAGTCAATAATTAAGATTTCATTATTATAATTAATTCGGTCGTTCTTTTGAATTCGGTCTTTAAGATTTTAAGAATTTTAAATTCTATCTAAAATGTAAATTTTACTTAGAAATTGTTTCTTTGTAGACCAAAATCGAAAAGCATGCAAAGGATAGAAAACAAGGCAAGGAACTGAATGATGATCAAATACAGGCAATTAATCGGCTTGATGAAACGATAGCCGCTTTAATTGCAACTAGGGACATTAAGAAGCAGTTCGAGGACACTGTGGAAGAGGTTGCTAAATCACATAAGAAACACACCAAGAAGGCTATTCACACTGAAAAGGAATCCAGGCGATTGTATCTTAAGGAAATTTTTACTATGAAAGCAATTTTGCATTGTATCGTGAAATATCCTGAACTGCAAAAGTTATTAATTGTTCAGAATGAAATTCTTCGTTCAGATGATCATAAAAGTCGAACAGTTCTGAAGGAGATCAACGAAATAGCAAGTATATTACAGGATTCACCTCAAAGATGGCTTGCTGATGCTTCCGATGATGAAAATGAAGAAACTGTTAATAGATTATTTTCTTTAATTGAAGGAAAGTCAAAGCCAATTTCAAATACATGTGATGTGACTTATTTACAAGCTAAGACCGCGATTATGGCGATAAATGATGCTATTAAAGAATATATTACCACTTTTGTTAAAGGTAAGGTTGATTTGTTTTTAAATGAAATTCTGAACTAAAGGTACTTTTCAAAAATATTCATTTTCTTATTTTTTAATATTCATTTAATCTACAAGGAAGCCAAAGTTAACGATAACTGCTCCAAAATTCCAAAATCTTCATAGGATGAACATTTGTTTTACGATAATTTATCGCAGGTCTATTTCAATTTACAATGACTCATCGTTAGCAAACAAGTCGATAATCATTCAAAAGATATAAAATTGCTATATAAACACCAGATTGCTAAGTGCTAACATTTAGTTACTATTATTTATTGAATAAAATGAATGTTCTAACATTGATATTTGCGAATTTATTGTCCCCCTGTAAAAAGCAATCGATTTTGCTATTTTAATAATTAAAACAGTTTACGAAAAATAATTAATTATATTATAGTCAGCTTAATTTGCATGCCTAGGTGTTTGGGTATATTAAAACTGCAAGATTTTGTCACTATTTTCGTCACTTATCCAATATTTGCGAAATCCCAAAATGATCAAAATAACTAATTACTTATAATTTGCTAGCTACTACGACAGGAAACTTTAAAAAATACAAAAATGTTTAAAGCATATTAAATGTCCTTGTAACAGATTTCGGTTTGTCTGTATTCCTCACCTTTTTTCACTTTGTAATTCCATGTGGGTGTTTCAGTAACATTGTATCGATCCATACCAAAAAAAGGTTTGATATCTAGTAGTAGTGAGGAAGACTGTGATATAAGACTTCTTGCTTGAGTCAATATACTAGTTTAGTCCTGAGATGAAAGAGTGAGAAAAGAGAGTAATTCGTGTGCACTGTTACGAAAAATGAAAAAGTAAGTTGATAACAGCTCGTTGTGGAATAATAAGATAATTGAGTTGAAACTTAATAAATTTATTATCTTTACATATTGCTAACATTTGTAATAATCTCTACGAATTGAAGAATTAAAATAATGTATTATTAGGAAAAAAATTTCGATTTGATATTTCAAATCGGTTAATGAAAAAGTAATTTCAACTGATCAATGAACGAACCAAAGTTTACCCTAAAATGAACAAAATACACTTGAAATAACATTTTGTCATTGTGTTTAATCTTTATCCAAGCGGACATTTTCATTTTTGGTGTTGGTTAAGGATTTCAATAAATTATTTTACATTAAATGCTTTTTAAAACAGTCATTACGTGAATGATTATTGCTTCTTTCATTTGTTATTGAACATATGCATTAAACAAAAGTGCATACTAATAACGGACTTGTCTTAAATTTTATTATTTTAATAAATACAGAGTCTGTAATTATATAACCATATTATTACAGAACTTACAATGCTTGGATTTTATATTTTAAATCCGAACTTTCGTTTCGTCAGTAAACGTTTGTCACATTTTATCATTTAAAAGCTATGATTCAAATAAAATTATGATTTAGTATTTAATATTTCGAGACATCATTTAATGTTAATTAATTTTTTTAATTTAAGAATCAATAATTATCATTATTGACATAACTTTTTTATCTGTTATAACTTTTTTATAAAGTACAAAAGAAAATGGAGAATATTGACTATTTGATAGAAAAAAAGGATTTATTTTAACGTGGCAAATGCGTGCCAGCGCACGCTTACATGACCACAACAAAACAAGACTGTGAATCAGGTGTCGAGAAGGTGTGAACGGAGGAGGTGTTTGAATGTGATAAAGGAGGGAGCGCGGCGGACGTCGAGAGGGAGTTGATTCCAGGCGAGTGAGGCGGCGACGAGGAAGGATCGGAGACCGTAGTTGTTGGAGTAATTAGGAACGTGGAGTAAGAGGGTATGACAGGAACGAAGCGATAGCGAGGTGGGGCGAGTATCGTCAAAGAAAGGAAGGTTGATGAACGATGGGGAGCCGACAGCGATGAGACGAAAGGTAACAAGAAGAAGGCGGAGTTTGATGCGGATGTGGATGGTGGGCCAGGAGAGTTGGGCAAAATATGTGGATGTGTGATCGAAGCGACGGATACGAAAGAGCACTCGAACGGCGGTGTTGATTATTCGTTGTAGGGGTAGGATGATGCCTCCGAATATGATGCATCTGATTATAAAGAAAATGATAACAGATTATTATTGCTATTTGAGTGAAAGTCTAAGTCAATTTTAAATGAATGTGATGTGACTTATCCACAAGCTAAGGCCATTAATTGATGAAAACTAAATCTAAGTTCTTTTAAAATATTGAGTTTTTTATAATAATTCTTGAAATATCATACATTAAAGTTTAGAGTTGAGAATAATTCTGCTATGTATATAGTTAGCTTAAATTTGATTCAATCGATAAATTTGTTGATATTAAATAAAAATTATGCTCTTTTGTCAAAAAAATCTGTTATTAATATGTTACGATAAAATGAATTCAAATGAAGTTAAAATTAAAATTAAAATCAAAGATGCTCATTGTTCAAAAGATGGATTGAAAAACAGCTGGATAATCAAAATTTTTATTGTATCAAAATCGAAAAGGGTTTATTCGAATTTTCAATTTTGTGTTTGAAAATTTGACTAAACCTTTTTCGATTTTGCTGTATGTTTGAAAATTTGAATAAACCTTCTTCGATTTTGTGTTTTAAAATTTGAATAAACCTTCTTCGATTTTGCTACAATAAAAATTTTGATTGTCCAGCTGTTTTTTTATCATTTTAGGGACAATGAGCATTTTTAATCATGACTTTAATTTTCTAACATCATTTTATTTTAACATATTAATAACAAAATCTTTTTTGACAAAAGAATACAATTTTTATTTAATACAACAAACTTATCGATTAAAAATGGCAGTGTAAGCTAAGTATTTAGCCGTCTTCCTCCTATTTTGGGCAGTTATTTAATAATATTAAATCGATAATTTTTTGTTTAAAAATAGAAAATCGTCAAGTATTTGGTACACATTTAATATTAATTGACATTATTCGTGTTGATGGCATTATTGAACATTTAATCAGATTTACAATAATTGTATTGATACAGTAAATATCTGATCTCATTGTAAACAATTTCACGATCACTAAACATGGAAATGAATGATCAATAATTTCACGCTGACATTTGAGATTACTTTAGCGATAATGTTTTAGTTTAATGATCGATTTTGTGAAATGTAACTGTAATTAGAAGATATAGTTTGTAAGTATGCAGTAGGGACTTTCATTTTCTATGCTTTAAACTTTAAAGTTTTAAATTGTTTTTGTAAACCTTCCTCGAATATTTTTACATCATTTGATAATTGTAAATAATTAGGGATATTTTTTGGTCATCTATTATTCATGGTATTAATTAAACAATTATAGGTTCCTGTAAAGCAAGCAGAAATGCTTCCACAAGTTCACAGCACAATGATCAATCTTCCGATGGTTACCCGAAGATACAAACTGATCATTTATCTAACCAGAACGATAGTAAGTATAAAGTTTGCTTTTTAATGAAGCAATTAAACAGCACAAATCAAAAATCATGACATCAAACCTTTATTAGAATTCATATCAGAATTGCACATCAGAAATTAAAAGATCATTTCATATGAATCATTTCTGAATTCATATCAGAAATTAAAAAATCATTTTTGATTTTGTTGACTTTATATCTTCTGGCATAAATGCGAATATGTAAATGTAAATATAATTGTTTTGTTAACAATAGTAGGTTTATTATTTCGTATAAAATTTGTAATATATAAAATTGATAATGAGTAAAACGTTTATTTTTATTATTTCCATGTAAAAATAAATATTTTGTTTTTTTTAATTAATATTTAAAAGTTTTATACATGTAAACCATTTATATATAATATGTAAAGTATTTGTAATAAAAAATTTTTAAAATTATTTAATTATTTTCATGAAATAATATATTATAACATAAAATAATATTGTTATTATTTTTTTATTAAAAATAATAATTTTAATTTTTAAAAAATTAAATTATTGAAATATAAAATTTGTATAATCTTAGTATTCATAACATGTTAGTCAATTCATAAGTTGTCAACTGAAAGTTAGAGATATTAAAATCATTGATGTCCTGTAATTAAGCAAATGTTAATTTATAGGAACAAAAGAATTATTCATTGGTAACACTGCAATCATCATGAAAAAACAAAATTATTACAGGTTTGTAAATTAAATATCATAGACATGTATTTTTATGCTGTGCCCCGCTACAAAATGGATAAATGTAAATCATACACAACAAAAGAAAGCGATCAAGCAATAAAGACACAAAAATATAAAGCAAAACAAAGTATTATATTATCAATTATAAGACAAAAACAAAATAGAACAGTAAAACACAAAATTATAGCAATTAGATAATAAAATTGACCATAAAAGTTATAGAAATAAGTTATGATCAAAATCTGTCTATAATTGAATTAAAATTAAAATCTGTTTAGCACAAAATCTAGAATGCAAACGGACTAAAACACATAAGAATAAAGATCTCTGATATTATTATGCATACTCAAAGATAAAAAGACTAATTATATTTTAACTTAAAATTTAACGTTTATTTTCATAATAACATCACATAATGTCTTGTAACGGAAATATATTTTCGATTAGGTTATTCTAAAATTTAATATGATAATTTCATTCACATTAAATTTGTTTCTAAAATCAATAGTTTATCTATTTTGTAAGTTATAATACATGACAGAATTAGCCAAATATCACTTGATACCGCCGCGCAAAGTGACACCAGCAAACCTGTTCAGCAAGTGAATGTCGAAAAGAAAGAAGAAAAATCTAAGCCTGCGTCAGCCATTAAGTCCATTACTTTCACAAATCGAAGTACATGCATTTTAATTTTTCTAAGAAGTGATAGATTAATTTTTAGACTTTCCATCTCATCAACACGTAAATCCAGGATTTTCTTATGACCAAATGATGTATGATCAGATGGACATGGTCGATCCGGAATTAATAGAACAGGTATTGAGTAAATTATAATAAACCTGATAAACAAAGCGCGGTTACTTTTAATTAAATTATAAATACTTTGGATTAAATTAAATTAATTATTTATAATTAACGTATTGCTTTAAAATAATGTTTCGCAATAAAATGGCTAATGTATTAATTATCAGAATAAATTATTAATTTTATTATTTGGCTGTATTATAATTAGTTTGCTAGCAAAATAAAAGTTTCAACTTTCTTCCTCGATACGGATGATTTGGGACAATTGCCTCAGTCGAGTTTCCAGTGTTACTGTATGACTGATCGTTTTAAACCACTACACCCATTAACTAAAATGATATGATTTGGCTACATTTTAAACAGTGTCCTTTTACGTCTATATAAAATCAAAAGGATCAATCGATGAAATCAAAAATGGAGAAAATTGTAACGGTCAACATTGAAGTATAAAGGATTATATTATTAGCTTCGAATAGGCAAGAGTAGCATCAATGTTCAAGCGAGCCGTTGGCAACTCACAGCAGTCGGTCATTTATTTTTATTTTTGGTCTACTAACTTAACCCAAATAAGAACCAATTTGTGGGCAACCGTATGACTTGTGTATGATAATTTAATAAAAACAATTAAAATAGTTTATTAGTTTATTATGGCAGTATTATCCATGATTACCATGGGCGTAATTGTCAGCGCTTTATCACATAAATCAATAACATATGATTATGTAATAGCATAAAACTATAGCGAATGAATTATAAAACATATGGGATATTGCGAAAATAATGATTAAAAATGTTCAAACGTTTAAAATAATTAAATTGAGAATGAGATACCCAGTAGGCATATAATTGAAAAAATGAGAATCGAAGATAACAGAAACAAAAATTAAACGTAAAAATCAGAATCCTTATTTAATAATTGATAATTGGACAATATATCTGTTCATGATCACAGATGGTAGACATCACCGTTAATATTAATAATCGTATTAATATTAGTATTACTATTAATCGATAGCGTTTGTAATAATATTATGTATTATCTCAAATATGCTTAATACACATTTTCAATTAAATAATAATTAATTATTACATATATTATTACTTAAATTCCAATTACTTGCGCATATTACAAAAATATTTATATTAATTATTAACATTACATTTCAATGAAATGATATTTTAACATACAATGACGTGTTATTTTTAGGGTTCAATTCACTCGCCCGTTACATTTGTGTCATCCGGCGGTTATGAAAGTAGACAGCCTTTAGCTCATGCTCCATCACAAGGATCTCATGTCATGACTAATAACGAAGATGTTGGATATTTTGTTCCGATGCATCAAGCTCAATTTCAGCAACAGCAGAATATGCGATATCCACAAGCCAATGTGTATGCCACCGATCAACAACCAGCACAAATGATGAACCAGATGCAAAGGCAGATACCCTTTAACGCAACCGCTCACCATCAGCAGCCTCAACAATCTCAGCAACAGCAAATGAGATATCAGCAACCAATTGCAGCTGGACGTCCTCAATATGATCAAAGTTAGTACTTTCTATTTTTAATGATTTGTAGAAATAAGTGAGGTCGTAGCTTATAATATAAGCTTATAATATAGGTTATATAAAATCTTATATTACCAATTATTTATTATTTATTATTATTTATAATTATTTATCTTTATTTTTAATTTATATATCGTATAAAATACGTATACTCAGTTAGTTGATCTAATTCTAATATTAATGATTTGTAGCTCAGTCTACGTATAAAACACGTAGTTAGTTTCTGTTGAAATAAACCACAAAGCAGGGTTTAATGTAAATTTAAATTTGTAATTTCGAATGTAAAATGCAAATTTGTGCTCGTTTCCTCATTCGATGTATTGGTAGACATTCTGAGGACGGATAGATTTAGGCTGAGAAGCTCTGGTGCAAATAATTTAATATTGCATTATGTAATAATGAGTGTATTTAATTAGAAAACATAATATAATTTATATTTAAGTAGTTACAATTTATTTTCTGTAGAACCTTGTTTTATTCGTCCTATTCTACGCATAAGATCAGATTAATTTAATTCTAATTTTAATTCAGATGGAAAATATTAATTCTGGGAACGTTTGTTTATATTTTTTGTTATTATTAACATTTATTTTTCTATTATAGTGTTTTTCTTTAAAATTGATTTTGATTTTAAATTTGAATTTTAAACTTTAACTTTATAAATATAATTTATATAAAATCTTATATAATAGCACTTATTTATTATTCATAATTCTTTATAATTATTTAATAATTATTTATCTCTATTTTTAGTTGATCTAATTCTAATGTTGATAATTTTATAATTATTACTTTTTTATTTTGTTATTAATTTCATTTATATCTTTAATGTTGCATAACAATGGCACAGTTAATTATCAATTAATGATTTTTACAATCACTAAATTGATTGTTAAATCAAATAAACTTGAAAACATGAAATTATTCTATTGAATTCAATTCAATACTCGTTTAGATCCTTTCTCTGGTAGGAAGTGAGATTTATAGCGCTTGATAAATTTTTTATATAAGCTCTTATAATTAAGCTAATAAGAGTCCATAAGCTTACTTATAATAAAGCCTCAACTAACCTATTATAAACTAATAGCTAAAATAAAAAGTTCATTTTTAATTTCCTGTTTAAAATATTTTACTAAAACGTTGTTATTCTTTAGTTTAAATTAAAATCTCGATAAGTCCAATGAGTTGATAAATTATATGCTTGATTCGATAGGCACGGTTAAAGTTATTGGCATTTATGTTTATCGAATTACTTTGTCAAATGGCTGTTCATATAACTAAGGGAACATGTATATTTTATTTCTAAGGGAACAATAATTAACGTCGATTCGAAAACCTTAAGGTATCACAAATAAGTTAAAACATCTAAGAAAACGTTTATTCTTCTAGCCCACATCCACGTTAATTTTTTCCATGTTAAACAGAAAACCTAAACATGTTTTCTCGTGTTTCTATAATTGTCAATGAGTTTTTTCGATTTAAATCGTATTTTGTTGATTCTGCTCCAAATTCAAGATAAAAAAATGGACCGACAGTATTATGGAGCCGCTTGTCTGAAATCATCCTGAAAAATCTAAAAATATTAAGATTAAGCGATCAAAATAAAAAATGTTTTATTTCTGTTTTGATGATGCTGTTTTGCTTGCAATATATTGCAAAATATAAAATATTAGTACATTCTTTATCCTGTTTTAAGATTCCAAATTTAGAAGGATGGATCAAGATCATTTTTATTATTTAATATAAATATACTTTAGGCATTGGACTTTATTTTAAAAAACTTCAATGAAAACATTTTTGAAATATCTAAAATTTCTGTTATCATATTTTAATAAATTTTGTTTCTACAATATTTATCCTTCTATCTTTTGTTTTTGTAAGATGGTGCACAAATTAAAGTATTTAAAAAGTTATTACTCTCTCTCTTAAACTTAACTTTTAACTTGAATTTAAATAACTTGAGACTTAACAGAGATAAATGATTATCTCGATTAATAATTATTATTTTGAGTGCTCACCTTTATTAGTTACTTGATTTTGATGACAAATTTATATTTTATTTGGCCCATAATTAATTTTGAATGAGTGGAAGCACAAGATAAGCTTTTACTCTTGTTAATTTGTGAAAAAAAACTATTGATCATCTTGAATCAATCGAGTAAACGCTAAATGTTTTCTTAATCACATGTTGTAGACGATTGGATTGGAGCTTTAAACTTTTGCTTCTTCGTATTTAGTTGCGTTAAAGTGATATGGTTGGTGAGTTAGCGCACATGAGTTCAGTAAGAACATCAGTAATCTATATTTGTTATAGCATTCTAATGGTATAACTTTCGTAATTTTGATAATAAATGTTAATTATAATCACGTTCGTCAACAAATTTGATTTTTCATCGTTTTATGCTTCAGAAGGATTTCGTCGTGAACGGGCTCAAAGACCTGCAGGAAGTTACCAAAGGCCGACATTCGCTAATCGCTCGCAAATTCATAATGATGATCAACCAAGGAGAGCATCACAATTCGCGCAGAGATCGTCTGCTCAACCTGGAACTCAAAACTACTAGTGTCCGATGCCTGATCAATCACCGTATGGGAAACTGTTCTCTCTATTCTATAGTAGAATGAAACTATATAATGTGCCCTCTTACTTTAATTTATAAACAAAAATCTCATATTTAACAACAAAAAATGTTTTTTAAATTTTTTTGAATATGAAACTCTTACAATGCAATTATTTGCATTCAAAATTTAATATCAAACCATTAACATTGTGACTATTACTGAATTAAAATTGTGACTATTTAAAGATAGTATAAACGTAACTTGAATATTTTTACTGTAAGCATTATAAATATTTAAATTTAAAATATGTATTTTATTTTTAATAAAATATATATTTATTTAAATATGTATTTATACATTTTAGTTGTTTTTATAATCTTCAGTTTTATTTATTAGTGGAGAGAGTGAAGAAAATAAATATAATCTAATAAATATAATATATATAATAAATATAGATAAATATTATCTTCAGTTTTATTTATTAGTGGAGAGAGTCTTCACTCTCTCCACTAATAAATAATACAATATGAGTGAACAATCAATTTATAATCTCCAGTTTTATTAATATATTGGCATATAGCAAGTTTTAGTTATGATAAAGGCAAGAGGTTTAAATATTAGTTAACTGAAACTATTCTATAATACCTTTAAAGTTATATATTGAACCGTATTCGACATTTAAAGACGTTTCGATAATTAGGTGATTTATATACAAAGTTGAATATAATATTCTGTCATTTTCCTCTTGCGGTTGTTTTAATCCAATCAGCATCACTGTACACTACAATTCAGCGTGGGTGGACCTCATCAGCAGTGAGCCCACGCCTACATTTCGTGTTTCGGTCCTTTTACTGCTTCTGCTGAACTCATTGTCGCCAAAATGCTGGTTTATATTTATATTTAAATTATATATTTTATTGAATTTTATTTATTATTTATAAATAAATATTTATATTTATATATTTAGGTGACTTATATACAAAGTTTAATATAATATTATGTCAAATTAAATCGAAAATTAAAATTTTAGAATATATTGAGATTTTAAAAACAATAAATAAATTTTGTTTTCGTCAATCCTGCTTTGAAATTCGAATTAAATGAATTAGTTAAACAATATATCTTTTATTATTTATATGAATATAAATTCATGTGTGTTGCTGGTCAAAGTTCATATGAGATATTACTGTAATGTTATTAAACAAGATTTATTTCAACGAGACAAATGCGTGCCGGCGCACGCTTACATGATGACAACAACAAAAAAATCTAAATTATGTGTCGAGGAGCTGGATACGGAGGTGATATTTGAATATAATAAAGGAGGGAGTGCGGCGGACGTATAGTGGGATCTGATTCCAGGCAAGTGGGACGGCGACGAGGAAGGATCGGAGACCGTAGTTGTTAGAGTAATTGGGAATGTAGAGTCAGATAGATAGTTGGACGAGTGTCGTCTAAGAAAATGAGGTTGATGAACGATAGGGAGCCAAAGAATAATCTTTAAAAATAAATTAATTAGACTGATACTTGTACGAGAAACAAATACATGTAACAAAATTGAATAACTATGATTTTCTAAATATACATTTTAAAAGCATGTAAAGAAGGTGATTGTCGTGTGCTGCCTCGAGCATGCACGCAGCATTTTCTGGTTGAACGACAACACTCAGGCGCGGCATGAAAAACCTGGCCGCTTGGAGCTCTCGGGTGGTTCGGATTATCCAATGATGATAGTGAATGAAAACACTCAATTATTATAAATTAAATAATAATTTAATTAATATATTAATTAAATTAATTAGTAAATTAATTAATATTGAAATTTTAATGACTATTTTTATATATAAAGAGTTCTTTAATTATTTATAACAATAAAGATCGTTTAAAAGAGCTCTTTGTAGAGCTCTTTAATTTAAAAACTTCATTAAATTATTTTAAAGAATATTTATTTGTTTTTAAAAGAATGCAGAAAAATACGAAACATTTTAAATAAAAACAAAAAATTAAATTAGCAAAATATAAAATAAATGAAATTGATAAAATTGATATTTTATCGAATTTTGTATCAACTGATCAACATAATTTGATCAAACAAAGTAAAGCAGCATTTCAGTAAATGTAAAACAAGTAGCTGATGAGGTCTACAAGTACTGAAATGTAGCGTACTGCTGTTGGCGTATAGATAGGATTAAAGTAGCGTGCAGAATAAAAATAGTCATCAAAATTTCAATGGTAACATTGGCTGGATCGGTATATCAACTTTAAATTAATTAATAATAAATATTATTATTAAATATTCGATCATCTGCTTGGAAGTAAAGAAAATAACAGCATGGATAAGACTTTTCGTAAAATGTCTTCAAAGAACTTGATACAATTGTTTCCATATTAATTAACATACCAATCAGCTTATTCACATAATACGTGAATAACTTAAACAATTGAGCATTGTTTTACTAAATTTACCATACCTCAAGGTCATGCCATATAATCCACAATTACTCCTATTATTATATTAATTGAATAAATATTTAATATTTATTGAATGAGAAACATTATTCAATAAGAAGCATGGTGAAACTTTCGTTTCACCATGTAGCTGAATAATGTAGGTGAATAATTATCTAAATTAAAGTCAGCTTTAAAAAGTCGCAAAATCTGAGGTGTTCAATTGGAAAACCTTATATCTATATAATGCTATCGATTGATGCAATTCAACTCTATAAACAGCTTTTATAGGCAATTCTTAAAATAACATTCATTTTTAATTTGTTTTATTTTTAAACTTATTTTAAATTCATTTTCCTGTATGTTATTTTTAGGAAGTGTAACCTACGAGATTAATAATTATTATTTCATAATAATATTATTTAATGTTTGTAATCTGTGATCTGTGTTAATTTTGTGTATACAGAATACAGAAACACTAAATACTTTATTTTTATAAATAAATAATTTAAATTGGATTTTAAATGCATTTTCCTGTAAACTACGAGTATTATTAATCTAGAAGAATTATCAAACAAAAAGAGTTAAACACTTAGTAGGAAATAATTAAAAGGGAAATTTAAGCTATTAATCGGGAATTAAAGAAATAAATCGGGGATATGATGATGTCGACCAAATACAACGAAATATTTTATTTTAATCTGTTTTTTTATAATTAAAATCATTCAGCCATAGAGATTTTAAATAATTAATCAAAAATTCAAAGCTACACATTTAACCATATAAAATTTTTGAAATAAAATATACCAAGTCACCACATCAGGATCTTTACGTCGTAACGCGTAGTCTAATGGCGAAGATCCGGTAAAATCAAGTAGATTACAAGCAGCATTTCGTTTGATAAGGCTCATCACCTGACTAAATATGATATGTAATACAAAGGTAAACATATAACTCATTGGTGTGCATTACAGTAACCATTATAATTATTTAGTAATTATAGTAATTATATATAGTAACCATTATAGTTTAAAATATGTATCTAAATATAGATAACCCTAGTTTTCATAATTTGTATTTATCAAGATATTTAAGGCTTCTATTAATTCAATTTAATCCATATATTTATATTTATTTGATGGTAAATATATTTAATAGGTATGCAGTTAGTTATTAATTTTTATTTAAATATGTATAAATAATGATGTAAATTATCATCATTATAAATAATGATGTTCAAGTAAAAACACGATCATCGGTAGAATTTTTATCTTGATTCTTACTTTTATTTTTAATTATAAACTCTTCTATTTATACTCTTCTATCTACTTTATAACGCCAAACCCAATTTCAGTTCGAAATTGTTTAAACATTAATTAAAATAGCAAATTGTTAGAGTGAAATTATAGTTTGACTAATTCTTTAACAGACTCTACATTCCCCGTCCTAGTGAAAACGATCGGTTAATCTATGTATAACATACCCTAACCCACTCGATGGTCCCCCGCACATTCGAGAATTACCTGCTACTACTCGTAAATATCTTTGAGCCACATTCAGAATGGCTGTGCCAATTACACGACGAAACACTTCAACTACTCCAATAGGTCGAACACCCGGGTGCTTATTTAAAGCGACAATTCTGCTGTTAACGTATGCCTGTAACGACTCAGTCGGAATTAATTCAGATGCGATGCGCACTGCTAAACTCGCAATGGCATCCGCTAACTTTATCGAATGCGATCCAAAAGCTGTTAACATCCTCCTAAAAGCAATCGCCGTTATTCCAGAAGGACCGGCCCCTTCATGGGTACTCAACGATTCCTTGATAATTGCACGTCCATCGAGTTCACTATATAATGAAAATTGATGGGATTTTAAATTAAATATGTCATTTAAAAATGACAAATTTAATTTAAAAATGCTGAGTGTTTTAATTAATTCATTATCAATGCAATTTAAGTTTACATCTTCGATAAATTTAGACTATTTAATATAATGAAATCCCCTTTTCTCACAGCCATGTTTAACTCGTCCATCCGCAGTCGTATCTTTCCTTCAAACTGGAAATCCGTTATTGTTCGTTCCCTCCATAAGAAACAATCGCTCGACCCCTCACTTCCTTATAGCTATAGCCCCATTTCACTGCTCCCTACTATTCCCAAGCTCTTAGAGCGCCTTATCTTAATAAAGATCAACCTTTATCTCTCTTCATCCAATATGTAATCTCCTTTCCAATCCGCTTTCCGCTCAAATCACTCCACAGAAATCGCATGCTAAAAGATTTACAACGACCTACTCATTTATCGAGACAAAGCTCTATATAGTGTTCTCATCTCCCTCGACGTCTCCTCCGCCTTCGACATTGTCGACCACTCAGTCCTCCTTTCTCGCCTTCGTTATGATCACGGCCCCCCAATTTGACTCATTTTATAAGGCAAACCATCTGTAGCATGGCTTGCCTCATATCTATCCGACCGTTCCTTTCGCGTCTGTTCTAATTCATTATCCTCCCCTTTAATCCCTATTTTTTACGGGGTCTCACAAGGTTCAGTCCTAGGTCCTCTGCTTTTCTCCCTTCTAGTTAGCGATCTCTCTCCGTTTATCAAACCTTACTTTTTTAATGTCATGCAATACGCCGATAACATCCTCGTCTATGATCATGCACCCGCACATCGCATACTCGATATCGGCATTTCTGCCTTCAATTGTCTTTCTTCTATCTACAAACGTCTCTCCAATCTCCATCTCGTTCTAAACCCCGACAAGTCCAAAATAATGTGGATCCTCCCCCGTAAACCAAACATATTTTCTCCCACTGTATCTTTTGCCTTATCGATCATCCCCATAGTACACAATCTCACACTCTTAGGCTTTCATTTCGATGATCACATTTCCCTTAAACCCTTCGTCCGTGACAAGGTTCGTTTGTCTAACTTAATTCTCCGTGACATCCGTCGTATCCGCCTCCTTATCGACTGCCGTTCTTGTATTTCTCTTAATAAAAATATCGCAATTTCTGCTTCCAACTGTCTTCTATCTACAAACGTCTCTCCCATCTTCGACTCGTTCTAAAGCCCGGCAAGTCCAAAATAATATGAATCCTCCCTCCGTAAACCAAACATATTACCTCCCCCTTTCTTTTTTCGTGGTCAAATTACCTTAGTAATTTTCTGAAGATATTAACAGTAGTTAGCGAAATATCAAAAATAATTTCGTATTTTCTTTGATCCAACTCCAATAATTATAAATCTATTTTGATGAAATATTAGTATTAACGATGATAAGTGTAGAATTATGTATTTGATGAATATCGTTCTGCTTTCTAGAAGTCTTAACGTTTTTTAATAATATATGTAAAATGAAAACGAAAGTCACACTTTAATTCTGATTCTCTTTTAAAATACGAGAAAGATGAATGGTTCGATTGTACATATTGATAAAGCTGGGTGTGTGAAAGGCCTGATCAGGATTTCTCTCGTTCCAAATATGCTGCCCATTTATGTCTTTAAATCCGTTACTCATATTCAATAACAAACACACAGCCGTAATAAAAACTGCCAAAATGGTACAGGTAAGTTTCCACGGTAATACTTTTTCACCAATAGCTGTATCCTGAGTAATTAGGGAGGCGCTATAAGCACAATACATCAGAGAACTAACGCAGATTGTAATTAGCAATTTATCTAATGTGCTCATCTAAAAAAAGTAATCACAAATATTTATAATTATTAGAATCAATATTTAATATCTAAAGTTAGAACTGATAAAATCATTAAATTTTGACGATTGAATCAATTGACTATGTCTATATATTTTGCTAATATTAATTTAATAAATTAAATTATCTTGTTATGAAATAAATTTTAATATTGATTAGAATAAAACACTAGATAATCAAATTTCATCAGAGGAAATACGCCACTAGCGTGTATTTGGCCCCACTGCTATGTTGGGTCGATGAATAGGATCCGAAATCTGATAACATAACAGTTCCTCCTGATGACCTCACTAAAGCTTATATAATTATTTGTTTTATCTTTATTTTTATACAGTATATAAAATACGTAGGTTCAGTTGTCTGATATGATCTTTATCTTACTATAGAACTTGTATAACTCCGTATTTTTATGAATTGATTAAATACAGCAGTTCCTGTTGATGCCTCTAACAACAGCATTTCCTCTTAATGCAGGCCATCTGAAGGAACTACCATGACATCAGGTTTTTACCCCTATTCTTAAGCACAACATTACAGCGGGTTCAAATACATAGAATTTTTTAATGTAAAACGCTTATCTAGCGTACAATTCTTATTCTAACACACACTATTTAAATTACTATCCATAAAAATATTCCATTTGAGAGTTTAAATTTTTTTTATTTTATTAAAATTTAAAATTATAAACTTTAAATTTAAAGTTTAGATGATTTTTAATCCGTAAAATAAAAAATGAGACTTTAATAAATATTATTAAATTTAACTTTTTAATACTAATGAAATAAGGTATCAATAATAAAAGGGAAATATTACGCATATCGTTTTGTATTGTCCGAAAGAGTGAATTGTTTACTTGACCACATTCTCGTGGTCAAGGATGGTCCGCACAGCAATTCGATCTGGTTAAGAGCGTAAGCCTCAGACAATTAAGCAAAGTGTTGGAAACGCCTTTATTCACAATGTCACATAGGCAACCGAAACGACCAGTGTGTACCTCATTCTACTGATGAGTGTTGCCGGGTACTCATCATTTCGATGCTGAAGTGGTCGTCTAGAAGTGACATGGTGATTGAAAGTCGTGAATCGAAGTCCAGTCTATCAAGCAACACCATTTAGTATAAATGCCGTATTTCGTAATAAATCCTGGACCGTTGTTTACTCAGCACATCCGTCTTTCGTCACTCCTAGACGGTCATGTGATAGCCGGCAGCCATCGTCAGTAAGATGAACTATCACACGCCGTTTCGGCTGCCTCTGTGACATTGTGAAAATGCATTTCCGACATCTAGCTTAAATTGTAGGTGGCGTGAGCTCTTAAATCCTACAATTTGCAATGCAGACCATCATTAACAACCAGAGGATCACACTTTTGATGCTTGACTGTATATATACATATATATATATTATATTTATGTATATAATTTATACACTGCATGCCAAGATGTGAGTACATCCGGTTGATATATCTTATTATATATAGTTATGATAAAACAGAAAACAGGCAAGACATATATTTCTTTATCCCGACGTTGAGTATCTCGGCTTCGTCAGGAAAATTGTAAGTAGTTATAACAAAAGAATTTTTTAACCTGTTTAAAAATTGGTTAAAAATTAAATAACTGCTTAAATTTTTTTTGTTTTTACAAATTCTTTTGTTATTATTAATAACAAAAGAATTATTAATTGCACCAATTCTTAATTGCACCAATTATTAATTAAACCAATTAAGAATTATTAATTTACCAATTAATTGGACTTAGATCATCAGCTCCATCAGTCTAATGCAGGTGTCTCCAAACTACGGACCGCGGGCCACATCCGCCCACTGACAGATTTTTCCTGGCCCGCGGAGAGCTAGCATACTTGAAAACTCCTTTTATAGCACATATTTTTTCTAGCGAATTAACTTAAGTTTACTAAAGTATTAAAATTTTATGTTGAATAATTATAAATATAACATCTATATTGATATGGTCCTGAGCTAACTACTAATAACATTGTTGTAGGCTTATTGTTTTTGTTTTTGTAATAAGTTGGATAAAGAAACATAGAATTGTAATGAGTAAATACATGTATAATATGCAGAATATTTAACTTCAGTATATAATAACTAACAAATTATTGAAATGAATCCAACTAAATTTCATACATTTTAAATTAAAACACAACTTATTACATGCATAATGACATATCAAATACTAATGAGATTTGTGTAATCGAGATTTTCCACTGATAATAGTTTTAAGTTGTGGACTAATTTTACTTGTACCAATTATTAACTGGATTTAAGATTATCGTCGGTTAATTTAGATCTGTAAGCATTTTTTATGTATTTCATTTTGGAGAAGGTCTTCTCACACAAATAAGTAGTGCCAAAAACAGAAAACAGCCCACGAGCAAATTTAAGCAGATTAGAAAATTGTGGCAGTGGAAGACTCTTATAAAATTCCAACAATGATGAGTTTTGATATTTGTTCTTAATTATATCACTGCACTGTAGATCAATCATTTCAATTTGAAGTTCAGAGGCTAGGGTTTCAATGTTAGCATCAAAAGGATTCTGGAAAATCTTAATTTGATTCGCAATGAAATTAAAGTCCGAGAAACGCGTATCAAAATTTGTTTTCAAAGAACTCAAAGTTTCGATTGCAAAATCTATAGGAAACTCAGTCTCAGTGGTGTGGCTGAACATTTCACATGTTTTAAAATGTGAAAAACATTTGCTTCGTAGTTGTGATTGAAACAGGATCAATTTCTTCCGGAATGATTTAATATTAGTGTATAAATCAGGAAGATTCTGGTATTCTCCTTGCGATCTCGAATTCAGTTCGTTCACATGTTTTGTCAAATCAACATATAATGCTAACTTCCACAGCCATGCGTTGTTTTGTAATTCAGTAAGAGGGCGATGCTTTTCATTCAAAAAAATTTCGATCACTGCTCGAAGTTCAAAAAAGCGCTGAAGGACTTTCCCACAACTAAGCCAACGTACGGCAGTATAATAAGGCAAGTCATTTTCTCCAATCTCTTCAATAAATTGTCGGAATTGTCGATGATTCAGCCCAAAAGTTTTGATAAATTAACGGTTGATTTGACTGGTTTCAGAACTTCAGACATATTCAAATATTTTCCGCACAAAGACCGTTGATGAGTGATACAATGTAAGACTAATGGTTTTGAACCACCGTCATTTTCTACAGCCTTTGACACAAGAGCGACTACTACTTTATCTTCCCACTCATGTTTTTGCCTCCATCAGTTGTAATACATTTCAAGTTTTTCCATCGAAGGTTCTTTTGATTAATGGCCATTTCAACTCCTTTAAAAATATCTGCACCAGTAGTTGTCCCATGAATACTATACATATCAAGAAGTTCTTCATGCATTTCATAGCTTTTATCTACTCCTCGAATATAAATCAACACCTGAGCAGTGTCTGTCACATCCGTTGACTCATCCAAGGCCAAAAAACGCTCAACATGTCCATTTTTGTCGAACAGTTGAGAGGATATATTTTGAGCGATGTTTTCAACCCTTCGAGTCACAGTGTTTGCCGACAAACTGACAGTTTTAAATGAATTTACCTTTTTAGTCCACATTTGTTCGGCTACTGCATTTATGCATTCTTTAATTATTTCTCCATCGGTGAATGGTTTTCCACGTTTTGCTATTTCAAGATCCATACTAAAGCTGGCACGAGTTGCTGCCTCTTGTTCAGTTTTGAGTTTTGTAAATGAAGATTGCTGCGATTTCAATTCGCGCTTCATTGCTTCGAATTTTACTGTCCGCGAACTTCCTGTATATTTTGAGTAATTTTCAAAATGGTTTGCTTCTAATGACGTTTAAGGTTATATTCTTTGAGAACGGCTATGCTTTCATTGCAAATCAAACACAGCGCCTTGTTACTGGACTCAATTACGAAATACTGAATGATCCACTGATCTTTGAATTTTCTGCATTCACTATCAATTTTTCGCTTCTTTTCCATACTACTAAATCACACACAAAAGCAACAATTAAATAAAACTACTGTTACAAAGATGTCTTAAACTGAAACACGCACAACCACGTTTTAAGGAGGTACGCACTATTTTATTTCACAACGGTATCATGGGAACTAACTTGTGGTTGGGCCACTAGCCTTCTTATATATATTCCAATTACTGCCGTCTAGAAGTGTGTGTGGAAGACAGTAGAACTTTCTCGAACAAAAGCGATTATTCTGTATGCGCTATTAGCGCCATCTGTTGGAGATAGAAGGTACTGCCTATTTCCGCTTGCATCCACCAGATGTGTCACCTTACTTCTCATGGCTCGTACTCTACGGTTGATACATAAATTACAGATAATTGCAGAAAATTAATAATTTGCTGTAGATGCGTTTTGCGGACTTTAGTCCGATTTGCAGCTTTTTTTAAACGTCGCGTACTTTTTCAGACTTTTTTTCATAAGTAGACTATTCCACTTTTTACCACCGGCAACAATGATAATATGGTTTAGACCTCGGAACTTACTGGAGTAATAAGTATGGCCCTAAGGCTGGAAAGT
Organism: Pomphorhynchus laevis; assembly: GCA_012934845.2. NCBI lineage: Eukaryota > Metazoa > Acanthocephala > Palaeacanthocephala > Echinorhynchida > Pomphorhynchidae > Pomphorhynchus > Pomphorhynchus laevis. The sequence goes on along the minus strand of WNNJ02003577.1, from coordinate 204,763 downwards.
TTGGAGACCCCTGGTATAATGTATCACTCCGAGACGTTCCTAACCACCAAGCATTTATTTAATGGGTGCATTTCGACTGCTTTTGTGACAACTGTAAATATATATATATGAGAAATTCAGTGCTCTCGTAATCAGAGGATACACATTTGTGCCTTATGTAGAGAATTACTAGACCTTCCACACACGCAGCAAACCAGTAAAAACGCTTAATGCACCTGAATTTCATCTAGCATCGTGAGGAATTGCTTGTGTCTTCTCAGTATTACAAAAGCAGTTGAAACTCACCCTAACCATTTCAATCGACTGACGATGACTGGATAGTGGTTGGGTACTTTTAGGAGTGATACAGTAGACTGAGTAGTCTGATGATCGAAGTCCACTTAATTATAAGCTAATGTGTATTATAAATAATTGTAGCCAGCTTTGACTCCTGGACCGTTTTTTAAGTGATTTTTTGCACTATGAAAATACATGGGGATCGTCTATTATTTATATATTCATAAAATTTGACTTTTATTTTAAATTTATATTTTGTCTTAATATAAATATAAATTGTACAAAATGTTATATAATTATTTATTATTTATCTTTATTTTTATTTATATATCGTATAAACTACGTGGACTCAGTTAACTGATTTGTTCTACCGACAATTTATTATTGACCTGTGGACTTTGTTTTCCCGGTAATATAACCTCTGTTAGAAATACTGAAACTATGCATTCTTGATACGACATTATTTTTGCTAATTATCAAGCAAGTTTGATAAATTATTTCTTTTTCTTATAATGGAGAATTATCCATCAACAAAATATTAATTTACAATTTTCGATATTACAAATTAACAATATTAATTTACAATATTAATTTACAATGTTCGTGACGAAGCCGACAGAACGTGCAAAGTCGGTGATTTTTGGAACACTAGAGATGAAGGAAGGAGATATCTAAGGAGTGACGCATATGAATAAATCTCTATGGGATATCACAAAGACGCGATAATTAAGGTAAATACTGCAATACATAATATCAAAAGGATGATAAGTTAGAAAAGGAACTGATAGTTCCTTCGTCAATTCGATCAAATGAGTCACAACATCCATAGGTCGAATATAGTATTCACGTTCGACATTCAATCATTATTTACGTTGATTATTACGAAATATTGTATTGATACGGTTCCGGGTCTAATGCAGTCTAATAAATACAGCATAAGAGAAATCAACAAAATATGTTTTCTGCTTCTACTAGTGATGGAATCTAACACGTTTACTTTCAATGATGAGATTACAGGCAGACTCGAGGAACAGCAATGGGGAACCCCATAGGTCTTACGTACGCTGGCTTATATGTATCATTTGTGGAAGAATGTTTTATGGCAAAGCGCAGCAAAAAAACGTTGAACTGGCTAAGGTACATTAACGACATCTTTGCAGTATTGGACCATTCTCTGTAATGGTTTAATTACAGCTATATATATCAGGTCAGATGACTGATTAAATTTAAAATAAAAGTCAATTTGTATAAATTGACTAATAAATAACATACGATGTGTAATAATAAGGATTAGAGGTCATTAGGAGAACTGCTATGTTGTCACGTTTCTCCCCTTGTTCCTCAACCCAACATAGCAGTAGGGCCAAATACATGCTAGAGACGTATTTCCTTCGATGAAATTTGATTATATGATGTACCTTACTCTAATACAAAGCACATTGTTTATTATCCATCCATTAATATTTTCACTTGATGGTTTAATTTTATTTTTAATATTTTGTTGATTTGTATATTGTAAATTTAATATTTTAATATTTTGTTGATATATAATTATCCATTATAAGAAATAGAAATAATTTATCAAACTTGCTTGATAATTAGCAAAACAATAATGTCGTATCAAGAATACAAAGTTTCAGTATTTCTAACAGAGGTTATATTACCGGGAAAACAAAGTCCACAGGTCATAATAAATTGTCGGTAGAACAAATCAGTTAACTGAATCCACGTAGTTTATACGATATATAAATAAAAATAAAGATAAATAATAAATAATTATATAACATTTTGTACAATTTATATTTATATTAAGATAAAATATAAATTTAAATTTAAAATTTTATGAATATAAAATAGTCAAATTTTATGAATATATAAATAATAGACGATACATCATGTATTTTCATAGTGCAAAAAATCGCTTAAAATTACGGTCCAGGAGCCAAAGCTGGCTACGATTTATTTATAATACGCATTAGCTGATAATTAAGTGAACTTCGATCATCAGACTACTCAATATACTGTATCACTCCTAGAAGTACCCAACCACTATCCAGTCATCGTCAGTCGATTGAAATGGTTAGGGTGAGTTTCGACTGCTTTTGTAATACTGAAGAGACACAAGCAATTCCTCATGATGCTAGATGAAATTCAGGTGCATTAAGCGTTTTTACTGACTTGCTGCGTGTGTGAAGGTCTAGTAATTCTCTACATAAGGCACAAATGATCCTCTGATTACGAGGGCACTGAATTTCTTATAGATCTTTACAGTTGTCACAAAAGCAGTCGAAATGCACCCCTTAAATAAATGCTCGGTGGTTAGGAACGTCTAGGAGTGATACATTAGACTGATAAAGTTGATGATCGAAGTCCAATTAATTGGTAGCGATATATATACATATATATTGGTTGACTACACTTCATTAAAGTATATTTAATTGAACATTCAATCATATTGGTTATTCAATAATATCAATTAAGTACTTCAATAGAGGTCCCGGCAGACAATGTAAACTCTTATTCGTGTCTTATGTATACTGTATACATTATACAAGGAGCTGTTACTTTTAATATTAAATTATTAATATATTGATAATAAATTATTAAAATATTAATTTTAAAAATTAATATTAATTAAAAATTAATTTTCTGAAGATGCAGCAGAAGTTAGCGAAATATAAAAAATCCTCTTTTCTTTAATTTAGATCCAATAATTCTTTATCAATAATGAATCATTATCAACTTTCTAAAAAGAAAATGAAGATAACAAACAATTATAAAAGGAAGATCAAAACTTAATCAGTTCAGTTCAGACAGAAATTACCTAATTAAAGAATAATATTTGCGCTAAAGCGAGATGTTTAATATTGATTTGTTTTCTTTACAAGCAAATATGCACGAAAGAAATGGTGTTCATACAAGCGGAATTAGCAGAGCAGCAGTATGCAAATTTAAACTTTTTTAGAAAAATAAAGCATAACTATATAATAACAACTATTGATAAAGCTAGAAATAACTTTGTCTTCATATACAAAAAGCTTTATTATGATATACTAGTGAAAGAGGTTAATTCTAATGATTTAAATGTAAATCCAACATATGAATGTTGTGAGTTGAGTTTAGAAACAATTATCACAAGTCATTGTTCTTGATAAAAAGGGTATAAAAATTGAATCAGATAATAAAACTATACCTATATTGGAATCCAAAATTACATAAAAATCCAATAAAACCTAGATTCATACATAGTGCGTTTAAATGTACATTAAAACCACTTTCTGTTTATATGAATAAAATACTTAAAGTAATTAAAGCACATTTTAAAAAATATTGCAAGGTAATCGAAATTAATACTGGTATAAAACAATATTTCAGTATTAATTCTACAAAAGAATTTTTTGAACACAATAGGAAAAAATAATAATAATTTTGAATTCTTAAAAATTCTCAATAATTTTGAGATTTAAGATTTAAATTTTATGTTCCAATGGGAGGTAATAGTAGCCCAATTATTAATTCTACAAAAGAATTTTCAGAACAGACAAAAAGAATAAATTTTCAAAATATAAATACATACGATTTTATTCAAATAATTATTTATTTATTTTTTATTAAATTATATTCCTCGTTTAGGACGAGGAATATGTGCTAAACCGTGATAACATAGAAGTTCCTCCTGCTATGAATTTTTAACACACAAAAGGAATAAACTTTCAGATTTGTAAAGATTATAAAGATTATAAGAATTTGTAAGATTATAAAAATTTGTAATCGCAACATATGAGAGTAGTGATTTTAGTTTAGAAACAATTATTACAAGTCACTGTTCTATAATGGATAAAAAGTGCATAAAGGTTGAATTAGATAATAAAACTATACCTATATTGGAATCCAAAATTACATAAAAATCCAATAAAACCTAGGTTCATATGTAGTGCGTTTAAATGTATATTAAAACCACTTTCTGTCTATATGAATAAAATACTTAAAGTAATTAAAGCACATTTTAAAAAATATTGCAAGGTAATCGAAATTAATACTGGTATAAAACAATATTTCAGTATTAATTCTACAAAAGAATTTTTTGAACACAATAGGAAAAAATAATAATAATTTTGAATTCTTAAAAATTCTCAATAATTTTGAGATTTAAGATTTAAATTTTATGTTCCAATGGGAGGTAATAGTAGCCCAATTATTAATTCTACAAAAGAATTTTTAGAACAGACAAAAAGAATAAATTTTCAAAATATAAATACATACGATTTTATTCAAATAATTATTTATTTATTTTTTATTGAATTATATTCCTCGTTTAGGACGAGGAATATGTGCTAAACCGTGATAACATAGAAGTTCCTCCTGATATGAATTTTTAACACACAAAAGGAATAAACTTTCAGATTTATAAAGATTATAAAGATTATAAGAATTTGTAAGATTATAAAAATTTGTAATTGCAACATATGAGAGTAGTGATTTTAGTTTAGAAACAATTATTACAAGTCACTGTTCTATATTGGATAAAAAGTGCATAAAGGTTGAATTAGATAATAAAACTATACCTATATTGGAATCTCAAATTACATAAAAATCTAATAAAACCTAGGTTCATATGTAGTGCGTTTAAATGTACATTAAAATATCTCGTTGTTAATATGAATAAAATACTTAAAGTAATAAAATCCTATTTTTTCTAAAAGCAGTACGAAGAATTTTAATTACAACTTTCAATTTTAATTATAAAATACAACTTCACGAAATCTCATTATTAAAAAGATTGTTTGTGTTAAACAAATATTCAAAATCTCGTAATTTTAAAAAACATTATTTTTAATATTGTATGTTCACATTCAAGTCACAACAGGGGAATGATTGTCACCGAAAAGAAATTATTAACTTCAATTCTTAAACACTTCCTTGTCTAAATAATAAGAGTAGATATCATTAAAAATCTTAAAAATAATTGTCTCATAAAATGTCTTTTAGTTTCTGTGCGTTTCATTAAAACAACATAGAATTTCACTTAAATACATTTTAAATTCATAGTTTTTTATGCAGTTTTAACTGTCAAATTTTGCATTGCAATGGTAATGTACAGTGATTTTGTTTGTTCCTATTAAAGCAGCTACAGCACATCAAGAGTACAGTTGTCCGAAAAAAACGATGTAGTCTTTCTCTCTTATTACAATATATATAATATTTGTGTCATTTTTATGAGTCAGCTTCTAACACGTCAGAATCTATTTGATTTATATATACTGGCGGAAAGCAAGTAACTATAGGTTTCGTTGCACTCACTGGACTGGTTGTAAATTGATTTTATACAGGTAACTTACAAAACACTGTTTCCAGTGGATTATTTCCGGTTTTTCTGCCGGTAAAATATTACGTTTAAATGACACCGTAATTTATTTAATAAGAATAGCAATATAGAGATAAAAAACCCGTAATAGTTTTTATTATAAATTTTCAGTGTTTCAGATAAACAGTCTACGCCGCGACACTCGTCTGTTGAAAAATCATAAGAAACTAAAATACATTTGAGCATAATAAAAATGCTAAACGATTCAAAATGCATTTGTTTAGCTTACAAGATCCAGGTAGTAGTAGATAAAATTTTGCATTAAAATATTTTCACATTGTATCTTAGAAGATTGTCGTCTCATTATTACAAATGAGTTGACCCGAAAGTTGAATAAACTAGTTTACATTTTATTTTGTAAGGAAAATCACAAAAATCAAAGTATATGCGGAAAAACAAACAGAAAAGTTATACATATTGCCTTGGTTTACAAGCGGACGAGGTAGCTACCAGTAACAGTTTGAAATTACAGTGTTTGAATAAAATAAAATTTTATTAATTGTAAATTGAATAGAATAATATAGAATCCGAGAAAGTAAACGTTGATATTAATATGAAATGAAGTATTGAAATTACAGTCGTTTAAATAGGAATTTGATTTCTTTTTATCCTTTGACATGGATTTAAAAAATCCATTTTAGTGAATATGAACTGCTTGTGTAACTAACAAATATGTCATAATAGAGTTGTCTAGAAGTCTCTTTGCATATTGGAGGGTATCACCAATAGGGTGACGAGTTTTGATTATGGCTAAATGACTTTCATAACACTTTTGTTATTAAAGTTCGATTTTCGCAGCGTCTGCAACTATCAACAAAATAGAGTTAAATAATTAAATTTTTAAAGTCGTCAGGGAGTTTTCCTAAATTCTCGAACTTACATTCTTGTAGCTTTTCAATCTTAAAAAATTATAATCCTTTAACTTTAACTTTAATAAAAGTACTTTATTTATGTAATCACGTAAGTACGATCTAAATAAAATGATAAATTAAAATATAATATTCAATTTATAATATATAATACATGTAATACATATATAATATATGTTGAATCGGGAAATTTAAGCCATACGATGATCGATAAAACATAAATTGACAAAATATAATTAATTAGACAATTACATCTTAATAATGAAAATCAAACATTAATAAATCTTAAGAATTAAAGTAACATAATTATAATCTTAATTATTTATGAAATTATATTTTTACAAATATAGTTTTGTTCGTTACTTAAAACCAATTGGTTCGTTTTGTGATAGACAATTTTAATTTATTAAGTGTAATATTACTATCATTACACTAAAATCAAATTTTATTTTGATGTATTCAAGATATGATATTTATAAGATCGACCGAGGCTATTTAGGACGAATTGAAAATTTTTGCTTACACAAATACTTAACGATACTTTTTTTATTTGCTCAATTTTATTTCGACTTTTAAACAAATTTCAAAAAGTAGAAACGTTTTTACATTAAATTGACGATTTAAATTCGTTTACATATTTTGAATAAGCACAACGATGTCTAACCGACAGCGACTAAAACAAACAGCGACTATTCATTTTACTCTTGAATAATTTAAAAAATAAATAATTTATAAAATTCTGATAAGTTACTTGAACAAAATCATACATAATTGAATAAAATTGAATAAAAGAATCACATATTGAATAATTAGATAAAAATACGAAACACATTTTTATGATGTATTACTTTAGCAAATAGGATTAAAATTAAAAAATTAAATTAATTTTAATTTAATTAATATTAAATTTTTAGTATTATTTTTTTAGCTTATAAAATTTTTTAGCTTACTTTTTTAGCTTATTTAAATATATAAGAGGTATTAATAATATTAGAGGCCATCAGGGGGAGCTGCTATGCTATCAGTTCGTGTTCAAATAATATAAATGGACAATAGACACGATTTGAGCCAAAGAAAAAATGAATTAAATTGTGTTTTAATTTTTTTTCAAGTCCCAGTTTATTTTCGGGCTTTAAACTTTAATAAACTTTGGGGTTTAGTATAAAATGCCACAAAATTACCTAACACATCACAAAAAACAACATAAAAGCCGTTATACCGAATTTCAAAGTTTACTTAATGATCTTTTATATAATTTAGAGATCACCTTTGCTTCTTTGAAAACAGCATCAAATGCTAGAAGCAAGACAAAATCGACAAAAAATAATAATTTTTAAAACAAAACTTAAGCTTCAAACGATTGAAGCGGTAAAAAATTGCAAATACTTGATTTTAGTCGGACTTTTTAGACGAAACAGGGAAATACATTAATACAGAAGAAATAATATGATTTCTTCATATTAAGTCATAATTTGTAATTTGAAAACGCCAAACACATTTAAAAGAAAACTAATACATGCCATTAAATTCACAAGCTAATAATGAATTTGGCAGCTCATACGATGTTATTAATGAAAGCGAACAGAATTATGACCTCAAATTTCGGTTGATCTTTTTATGAAACGTAAGAAAACCAATGATGATTAGTAAGCAAAGATCATTCAAATACGATTGCCGCACTGTGCATTCTTTAGTAAATATTTTATTTACTAAAAATAAAATAAAATAAAGTAAATATTTAATTTACTATTTTATTTACTATTTTATCAAATTTCATTAGAGGAAATACGTCATTAGCATGTATTTTGTTTCGCTGCTATGTTTGGTCGATGAATAGTGCCGAAACCTAATACCACAGCAGTTCCTTCTTATGACCTATAATTTTAATTTTGATAAATCGTATATTATTTACAAAATATCGATGCAATACAATGTTTGTAATCGAACCTGAATCATGCTTTTATACTTCTGATTTTAAAGGATCCATAAGTTGGGACTTTGGCCTATCTCCAATGGATCACATGACACTGAGTCATGTGATATTGAGTCATTTAGTATCCAAGTAACCTTATTCTTAATAAAACCAATATTGATGATAAATAAGGTATATATCAAGATATGAACATTAAATTAATATCAATTAAAGCTACCATTAATTTATATCGTAAAGATGACATATTTAAATTTACAAGAAACATATTTTTGCATGAACATTCATGCATACCATATAATATAAAATATAATACATTAAATAATGAAATTTTAAGAATTGAAAAAATTTGTAACGATATTGGTTTTTAAAATCATTCACAGAATTTAATAGATATATATTTTAAACTAGGCTATTATAAAAATAAAACAGAAAATATTAAAATATATAAATTAACTCAATAATATTAAAAAAAATTAATATTTTATTATAATATTTTAATAAATCAAAATTATTTAAAATTAGAGCCGATCCTTTTTTACCAGCAAAATGCTATTTCAGATCTAGGTAACTTGATGTTACTTAAGATCAATTTTCTTAATAGTCTGATAATTTCCTTTCCGATATTTTGGTTTTATTTCTCTGATGCTTACTTGGATTCATAAGATTCACCCGCTGGTTGTTTTGAAATATAAATTTAATTGGACGTCACATCAATTAAGCCGATCCTCTTTTACCAGACTTAGCGGATATAAATTAATATAAAATTTAAACATAAAAATAAATTGTATTAATAATAAATTTAGAGCGAAGTAGCCTTATCCTTATTATAGATATAAATGAATCTAAATTATATAGAGATAAGAAACATAGTAATATATTAACTCTAATATAACTCTAACAAATTTATCCAGGTATCCATAATCTGCTAGTAATATAGCAGATTTCTCCTGATGACTTCTAATTCTAATTCTGATTTGTCGTATATTTTTATCTATCAATCCAAATTTTGAATTGATAAATAACACTTCTATAGTATTTAATTATATAATTTAGTTGAACTATTTATTATAAAAATATGATTTTATGAATTGATAACACAGCAGTTCCTCCTTATGACTCATAATCTTTATATAAAGATTGAGACTTTATATAAATTTAAATAATAAAAAAATTTAAGATTGGAATATTTATTTCAAATTTACAGGACAAAATACGTAAACTCAGTTAACTTATCTGGTTTCCCATAATTGACAAGACAATATTTCGATAAATTAAGACTTTATGACTTTGCATACTTTAAAAATACTTCAACTCAGTTGACTGATCTGATTCTATGACTGTGGGAAGAAAGTTGATAAAATGCAAATACAGAAATATAATACATTAAATAATGAAATTTTAAGAACTGCAACAATTTGTAAAGATATTGGTTTTCTTCAAAATCATTCAAATAATTTAATGGATCAATATTTTAATTAGATTACTATAAAAGCAAAATTAAACAGAAAATAGTAAAGATTCATTACTTATTATTTTAATTCAAAAGGTGAAAAAATTTATTCAGGTAGCCTTATTCTTAATAAAACCAATATTAATAATAAAGAAAGTATATATCTAGATATGAACATTAAGTTAACATCAATATAAACAATATGAACATTAAATTAGCATCATAATAGTATCAGTCGCGATATCATACTCAAAACGTTCGCGATAAAATCTCAATACTGTTCCCGTTCGTTTACGAGTGCTACAACCATCAGAGTCTACTTTTCTTCTGAGACGACCTTTTAGATTCGGTTGGAAGCGGGCAGCAAGAAGATCCGATGGGTCCACTCATATTCAGCTTGACTGTGAATCCCATAGCTATTCGTTGTTCATTTATTTTGAACATATGGTATTAAGCCGATTGAATAAATCGACGGTACTATGGCTCAAAGATGTTCGAGGATATGGGAACCACAATAGGTCTATCTCTTAATATATCTGAGTGTGAGATAATCTGTAAAGACTGGCGTGCTGTCGAGAAGGTTCGGGCTGCCCTACCATTAGTCAAAGTGGTTAGAGCCTGTGATGCAGAACTACTGGGTGCACCTATCGGTTCTGACGAGTCGTTGGATTCTGCTCTAGAAAAGGCGCCGGTGAAGTTGGAGCTTGCTGGTAGTCGAGTGGGTGAGCTGTGGAAACACGATGCAATATTCTCACTGACTGGATCAGTAACTTTGCCAGATTATAATACTTACTTCGCACTTCCCCGTGATTTCGTAGCCCCGTTATCGCATCTTACAACAATGAGCTGAAGGATTTTCCGTCGAAGACACTGAATCTCGTTTTGAGAGATGAAGCTTGGTGCCCGACTTCACTCTTAGTCAACCTCGGTGGCATCGGTTTTACTAAAGTCAAGGACGTCGCGATTACAGCCTAATGTGCATCCTAAGCAGCTTCGAATGATTTGATCAAAAGGATTCTCGGTTCGGAACTGAACATTGACGGTGGTTTTTATAACAATTACTACCGAGCGGCCGTATCGGAATGGTCTTCCTCATACGGACTGATCTGCCACTAGAATTAAAGTCTCACATACAGTAGTCCAAGCCAGTATATACAAAAGGTTTCCGGTCTATGCAAGAGGGGGCATTTACCGCGAAGTCAAGAGCTCGGTTACTGGCCGTTGCTCCTAAGCACTCCGGCGACTTTTTACGGGCTTGCCGATATCCGCAATGGGAACGAGGTTGGAATATTACTCAATTACCGAGGTGGTTGCTATGAGTGCAGGTGTGGCACCATCTGAAATAGCTCTGCTTCTCATGGCCTAGACTGCCGCTACTCTTTGGAACGGCACGCTCGTCACGCAGAGATCAACGGTCTCGTTCGAAGAGCATTTATGGCTGCCGAAGTACAATCGCGTCTAGAGTCTATGGTCTATCCATATTTGATTGCAAACGCCCAGAGGGCGAAATCCTCGTCGCTTGGAAAGGAGGTTGCATCTAGCCTGGGACTTTACGTGCCGAAACATTATGGCAAAGAGTAGCGAACGCTTGGCGTTATATGCGGTTGGATTGGTCGCAAACGATGCCGAAACCCGTAAATATCGAAAATACGTTGACCTGAATCCTCGCCAACATCTGTTCACCCTAATAGCAATAGAGACTATGGGGACCGTGGGTCCTGATTCTCTTGATTTTCTGCGAGAACTCGGGAGCCATCTTGCGAGGGATTTCGGTGATGCACGTGCACCGTCTTTCTTGATGCAAAGGATAAGAGCCGCAATTCAGCGAGGCCATGCTGATTGCATAAGGGAGTGCATGGACGATCCCGGCCTTTGCGCATTTCGCTGCTACGATCGGCACTACACGAGCCTAAGACAGCTTAACGTTTTGTGAATTTAATTTTTACTACATCAATTTAAACTACCTTTTAATTTATATCGTAAAGATGACATATTTAAATTTACAAGAAACATATTTTTGCATGAGCATTCATACATACCACATAATATTAAATATAATACATTAATAAAATTTTAAGAATTGCCATAATATATTATGATACTGACTTTTTCAAAATCATTTATCCAGGTAGCTTGTTCTTAATAAAACATATATTGATGATAAAAAAGGTATATATCTAGATATGAACATTTTATTAACATCAATTATTAAATCATCGATAAGATTAATCATCGACAAGATTAATCGTCGATAAGATTAATCATCGATAAGATATATCACCGATAAGATTAATCACCGATAAGATTTAAATATGTCATCGTAAAGATGGCATACTTAAATTTACAAGAAACATTTTTGCATGAGCATTCATGCATACCACATAATATCAAATAATATTAAATATAATACATTAAATAATGAAATTTTAAGAATTGCAACAATTTGTAACGATATTGGTTTTATTCAAAATCATTTAAATAATTTAATTGATGCGTATTTTAAACTAGGTTACTATAAAAATACCATTAAACAGAAAATAGTAAAATATATAAATCAACAAAATATTATTAAAAATAAATTTAAACTCTTAAGTGATTTTATTACATTTGATTTCATTGTTTAGTTGACTTCATAACAAATTGTGTTTTTATATAACATATTTCCTAATGCTAAATTGCGATTGCTCGGGCGATGAAGATTTAAATATTCAGAATATAGACTTCAACTTCCTTACGAATATTGATAGATGTGCTTTGCAGTAAGTATAAATTACCTTATCTTTAACGAATATAGTGCAATTAAATAATTAATTATTTCATTAAATTATGTTTTATTGAAATACATCATTTAAATGATGTATTTACTTAACATTTTTTAAAGTCAATATTTTTTCGTTTTCTGCTGTTTTAAATAAGATCTTTAGAAACTTGAAATAAACTTGCTAAATTCTCCTGGCCCATCATCCACATCAGCATACAACTCCGCTTTCTTCTCGTAACTTTTGGTCTCATCGCTGTCGGCTCCCATTGTTCATCAACCTTCCTTTCTTAAACGACACACGTCCCATCTCTCCATCACTGCGTTCCCGTAATTTACTCTTACTCTACGTTCCCATTTACTCTAACAACTACGGTCTCGATCCTTCCTCGTCGCCGCCATACTCGCCTGGAATCAGCTCCCACTCGACTTCCGCTACGCTCCTTCCTTTATTACATTCAAATGCCGCCTCCGTACCCAACTCATGGACACGTGATTTAGATTTTTGTTTTTTGTTGTTGTGGTCATGTAAGCATGTGCCGGCACGCATTTGCCACGTAAAAATAAATATTTTTTAGGCAAACAGCAGTACACTACATTTCAATATTGATGGATTTCATCAGCTACTGATCCAATATCTGCATTAAAAAACAAACGTGAAACGTAGGTCTTGGATCAGTAGCTGATGATGTTCATTAATATTAAAATGCAGCGTACTCCTGTTCTATTATGTATATGATTAAAGTAGCGTGTAGAATAAAAATAGTCATCAAAATTTAAATGGTAACAATAACTGCACAGGTTTATCAACTTAAAAATATGAAACAAACTAAAGATGACTAGTTTAATAATATTAATCATTAGGAAATATAGATGATCGTCAGGCAACATTAAAAGGACTGAAATATTGCTGTTGGCTTATATGTAGGATAAACATAGCGCACAGAATAAAAGTAGTCACCAAATTTCAGCGGTAACAATGACCGCACAGTCATTGTTATATTAATTAATGATATAATTAATGATATGATTTAATATCAACCTACGTTAAAAATTATTTTAATTATTTTTATTGAATTTTTGTTTACAAACAACAATTATTTTATTCACTCTCCAAATAAGAAAAGAGGAAGTATATTCATTATAAAAAATTATTATGTTTATAAAATTAGCACAAATCTGTTTATGAAATTACGTAAAAAATATTTTACGAATTTTTGTTTAAATACAATAATATTATATTCGTTATCATCATAAGAATTTCATGTTTATTAAGCACAAAACTGTTTTTAATTGTATTTGATTGCATCTGTGAGCTGAAATTTTTTCGATTGTGGCACGATATTATCCTCACAGGTATTGATCTTATTTTTGGGTCTCATCAGCTGCTGACCCAGACCTACATTTCACGATTCGACCCTTATTATCTGCTTTCTCCGTTGACTGATGCTGATCGGATTTGAACTCAGGACGTCTGTATCGTGATTCAACGCAACATCCACTAGGCTGGCTGCTCCAGTGGTGTAGATATACATTTCTGTATATTACTTTTGGTAGGGGATCGTATTCTAACGATCTATTAGAAACCTACCCGATGTGTGTGATCCGCTAGCCGGATCACCCGTTTTTCATGCTGCCACTTGCAATGATAGTTTTTAATTGTATTTGATTGCATCTGTGAGCTGAAATTTTTCCGATTGTGGCACGATATTATCCTCACAGGTATTGATCTTATTTTTGATATAGCAGGACGCTACTAATCAGTCTGGGTGGGTCTCATCAGCTGCTGACCCAGACCTACATTTCACGTTTCGACCCTTATTATCTGCTTTCTCCGTTGACTGATGCTGATCGGATTTGAACTCAGGACGTCTGTATCGTGATTCAACGCAACATCCACTAAGCTGGCTGCTCCAGTGGTGTAGATATACATTTCTGTATATTACTTTTGGTAGGGGATCGTATTCTAACGATCTATTAGAAACCTACCCGATGTGTGTGATCCGCTAGCCGGATCACCCGTTTTTTCATGCTGCCACTTGCAATGATAGTTTTTAATTGTATTTGATTGCATCTGTGAGCTGAAATTTTTCCGATTGTGGCACGATATTATCCTCACAGGTATTGAATACAATTAAAAAATCTATCAAATACAACCAGAAGGATTTCAGCTCACAGATGCAATCAAGTAAAATTAAAGAAATTCATATCAATGGCAGCATGAAAAAACGGGTGATCCGGCTAGCGGATCACACACATCGGGTAGGTTTCTAATAGATCGTTAGAATACGATCCCCTACCAAAAGTAATATACAGAAATGTATATCTACACCACTGGAGCAGCCAGCTTAGTGGATGCTGCGTTGAATCACGATACAGACGTCATGAGTTCAAATCCGATCAGTCAACGGAGAAAGCAGATAATAAGGGTCGAAACGTGAAATGTAGGTCTGGGTCAGCAGCTGATGAGACCCACCCAGACTGATTAGTAGCGTCCTGCTGTATCAAAAATAAGATCAATACCTGTGAGGATAATATCGTGCCACAATCGAAAAAAAACTGTTTATGAAATAAACAGATTTGTGTCAATAATTTCTGTTTAAAAACAATACTATTTTAAATAATTATTGAAGTTGGATCAAAGGAAGAAATTTTTACTTTTTAAATAATTTCTTCATTTCTTCTTCTCTTTAATCCAGCTCCGATAATTATTTATCAATAATGGATCAATATAAACTATTTAAAAACAATAATATTTTATTCGTTATCATCATAAAAATTTAATGTTTATAAAATAAACACAAATATGTTTATGAAATGAACAGTTTTGTTAAGAATTTCTGTTTAAAAACAAAAATGTTTTATTCGTTATCATTATAAACATTTCATGTTTATTAAATAAATCTGTTTATTTCATAAACAGATTTGTGTCAATAATTTCTGTTTATAAACAAAAATATTTTATTCATTATCATTATAAAAACTTTATTTTTTAAAATTAACACAAATCTGTTTATTTCATAAACAGATTTGTGTCAATAATTTCTGTTTATAAACAAAAATATTTTAATTACTTTGGCTAAAAACATCCTTATTAAATTAAGAGTTAATGAGTACCTTGACGTTATGGGCAGAATACAGTTGGGGAAAATAGTTATGCAGCGAGCAAGCGTGCAAATCTTCTCTGCTAATTTTAATTGCAATTAAAATTACTTTCTAATTTGCGATTCTTGTTCAGCTGAGGGAAAGGAGAGGAGCATATTCGGTAAAATAATATGTGAGTTTAGCAAATACGTTAATTGAAATTGGATAGGATAATGAATCCTTCTGATTATCTTTTAATAAGTTTATCGGAATGGCTTTCGAGTTTCTTGATTTCTTGTGTTCCGGAATTATTATACAATGAGGACATTCAAATTCTTAGTCTTATAAGCATTTCATAAGAAATCTACACATTGAAATTTATGCTGAATCTTCATTATTTCAGAACAGCAATCTTTTAATTGCCTTTCTCGACAGTTAGGAGTGACTGTATTATCGGAATTAAATCTGAACTAAAATGTATAGAAATACAAACGAGTAGTATAATTTCTAATATGATAGTTTTAAAAATAAAACAATTTATTTTAATAATTGCCTGCAATAGGTTAGCCAGTCGAAACTAAATATTCCAGGCGATTGGCGTTTTGCCTGAATAACATCAAACTGGCTACAGGGATAAATTGCAGCCATAAGTACGGCAAGTGTCTACGTCATAAAATCCATAATGACCATTTTGCTGCTGCTTAAAATTCGAGTAATTTCATTTCTGCATTCATTAATCGTATAACTTGTGGCTTTATGCTATTTAAAATTATTGTAGCTTTAATAATAAAGCATAAAAAACAATATATTTTAATGAATATATATTAATAAGCAATATTGTTCGTATTTATAAGCAATATATTAATAAATATGAGCAGGGATAGGGCAAGCATTGCTCACCTAAACCCTTCTCAGGCTTCTTTCTTGAAGATATTCAAGAAGGATAAGTTTGTCTGCTGGAAGGATAGAGCCTTGGTTTGGATTGGTAGGCTAGGCCTTGACAAAGTTTTAGAGGAGTCACTTTCCTTACATAATTATGGAGCCACTCAATATCCCCAACCAATCCCGTCTTGGTGTGACTTCAGAAGTAGGGACTTATCTGTTACAGATATCCTTAACTCCTGGGGATCACTCCCGGGCACCTCCAAATCCCACGCGCCACTTACCACTCGTGTCTGTCAGCTTTTGACATACAGTCAGAGAAAAGAGGTCGCCATCACAATGCTATTAGCCTCCCCGTCCGACATAGCGGACATCAGCATCAGCCGTCGAGTTTTTTTACCTAAAAATTATTGTTCGCATTTATAAGCAATATATTAATAAATATATAAGATACCGAACCCGGACTTATTACTAGATAAGCCGAAAAATATCTTTTTTTCAGTTTAGAAATGGCGGAGCCGACACAGCATGTAACATCGCAGAATTATTTTTCAATTCTCGCCGATTCTAATAATAATTGGATGCCGTCAATAGAAACGCCAGATTTAGTAAACAGATGGTCGCAATGTAGTAGCAGCATAAATAACGTCGATATTTGCCAAAATCCAAATCATCAACCGACCACATTTGACGACTGCAGTTGTTTAGATTTCCTACATGGTGCTGATGTCGATTATGATGTGCACAGAAATAGATTCGATAAGCTGGAAATTAACTCTTCTCGTGAATTTGAAGAATACCCTGATGAAAATTACTGTGTGCATATATCAATCGATTCTGGTGATTCAACAAGCCTTAGAACAGAAAAATTGCAGTCCAATTTGGTGACTAACACAAAAAGAGAGAATCAGAAACAAATTGAAAGGAAATATAGATGGACATTGAATGAACGCTTTGCAGAGCTTCGACATCTTCTCGTGGGTCATACGCATACGCATAAGCGTTTACAGAAATCGGGCATCCTTTCCAGAGCAATTGAAAAAATAAAATACTTGGAAAAAGAAAACGCCGAGTTGCATAGAGAATTGGCGGAATCTTATCTTCTGATAAACAGCTACTATATCGGTTCGTATCCAAATGCAGCGAACACTATAAAATTTGAAAAAGAGTCTATCCTAGATGTCAATGGTGAGGACGAAACGCTCACATTGGTTAACGATGACGATGTAACGACAACCAGGGTATACGCGTTTTTCGTAAGCGTCCTCCTTTTTTTCGCAATCGTGATCTTCCGACATTTAACATTTTTACCCACGAGTAACGATAGCTTCGGACGGATACTAAGAACCGACGAACAATACGGGTTTAGTACAACTGACAATCACTACTCATCAATATTATTCCGACTGACATTAAGCAATAGAAAACTTACGCTGGCTGTTGTGGTATTTATGGCATTCATTCTACGTATAACATATAACCGAAGATCAAACACTATCATTGCTGATAATAATGAACCCGATCAATTTCAATTTGAAATTATACATGATGGTTAACTTCAAGATTTGTAGTTGTTCATAAGTTGCTATTTAAAATTGAATATCACTATTATCTATAATTATTAATTATTATTAATAATATTAATTACTCCTAATATTACTAAATATTAATTAATAATCATAAATTATTAATTAATTATTATTAATTATTCATGTTATTACTGCAATTATTTTCGGAAGAGATCGTCCTCGCGAAGGCTTATTTGTTTAAATTATAAATTTTTCAAATGGATGGCGGTAAAAGGCATATGCTCTATAACTGTAGAAACATACATATGAGCATTCCTTCGATGATACTTTGCTCCACTTTCGTCATGTTCATAAAACAAAAAATGAACTATCTACACCACTTGCACGGATTAGTATTGATCGCGCATTATTATTGCAGGGTAAATCAATATTCTTTGTACTAATCCCCAAATACTAAACTTTGACTCATCTCCAGCTTCCTTCACACTTAATCGTCTTTTCAGATGCCACTTACTACAGTTATAATGGATTCGTAGACCTTGTATTTGCATCCATCCCCGCGAATATGCAAGTAAGAGAGTTCATGGTAGTTTATTCGAAACCACAAGTCAGTAATTGGCAAAACTTTCATTTCATCTCAAATTCTCATCTCACACACTGAGGGCAGGAATTAAAATCAAGCGAGCTCCTGACACTGCGAAGGTCACGAAGTAGGAGATTGTAAGATCGAGTTTTGTCGCGAACGAATGAATCGAGATAAAGACAGTTGTCGAAGTAAACTAGCAATAAAGCGAGATGATCAACAATAGGAAGAACGGTCGAATTAATAAATACTAAGGGATGAGAAACCGAAAGGGATATCTCAGAAGGGATAACCCATAATATGTTAGACTTTAAATTATTAAGATACAAACGAAACGAGGAACCTCATATGTTAGACTTTGAATAATTAAGATAAACGAAGGGAGAAATAGTATTGGAGATAGAGAGAAGACAATGTGTGGAATAGGCGGAAAGATAATCAATAAGATGAGCAGGAGAATGAGAGTAAAGGAGAATATCATAAGCATGTTGCATGATGCAGAAGTTACGATCACATGTAATGCCGGAGAAATCGACAAGGAGAAGAGAAAAAAAATGATATGATCACATATCATTGAAGAACGTCACAGCAGACATAGGAATATGTAGAAAAAGACATTGGAATAGATATGGAAAGATCGTTCAGAGAGATAAATGAACCAGGATATAGTAGCAACAGAACAGTCATAGTTGTGGCGAAGGCGATGAAGAAGGATGGAATGGTCCACAATGTCAAACGCATAAGAAACATCGATGGGAAATTACTGCGAGTTTCTTAGCAAGGGTTAAAACAATTTTCTTGATAATACCAAACTAAAACAATTGAAAAAGGCTAACAAGTCGAAACGTCAATAAATACTGCTTCTTTTTTGTTGGGTTTAAAAATCAACACAAATATATGGCCGCATACCAATACGAGTATCGCTGACATGAGTTAAAAAACAATGAACATTACATGGCAGCGAGTATTGCAGTTTAATCATACATCAGGCACTAAATTCTTTTTAATAAGAATTTATTCCTGGTGTTTATGCCTCCTCATGAATAAAAACAGTGATTTATTTACGAGTACACCATTGGGTGTCCCAGGGCAGGTGTAACAACACTTTATATTTTATATATTTGTACACTTTAAAGTGTCCTTGTAAAACAGCATTTCTATTTAAAGGAATTTAGTGCCTGATGCATGGCTAAGCTGCAATACTCACTGCCATGCACAGAGCTTATGCCAAATTCCCTCTGATGATTCAGATTAAGGGTAGTTCTGTTTTTCGAGCTTTAAACACTGTTTAAACGTGTGTTAAGGGACCTATGAATGATTATTGAAGTCACGGTACTGATGAGCTCCATTAGAGCGAAATGCGTCTACCTTTGTTGAAGGTTGTCGTCACACATAGGATGACTGGGTATACGTAGCGACTTTGAATATCGCGAGAATAATTTATTTATGAGTACACCATAGGGTATCCCAGGGCAAGTGTAACAACAAATTATATGTATGCATCTATTACTTGACAAGAGTATTTCAAAGCGACCCACTTATTATTTCGATATTATTATAATATAATAATTATATATATTGTAATGTTATTTATCAGAAAAACGATAGAGCATTAGGAAAACGACAGGGTATAATAAAAACGGTAGAGTATAAGGGTAACGACATAGTATCAGAAAAACGATAGAGTATCAGGGAAACGACAGAGTATCAGAAAAACGATAGAGTATAAGGAAAACGAAAGAGTAATAGAAAAACGATAGATTACAAGGGAAACGACAGATTATCAGAAAAAGATAGTATCAGAGAAACGACAGGGTATCGGAAAAACAATAGAATATAAAGGAAACGAGAGAGTATCAGTAAAAAGATAGCATATATGGGAAATGACAAATTATCAGAAAAATGATAGAGTATAATGAAAACGAAAGAGTATTAGAAAAACGATAGATTATAAGGGAAACGACATAGTATCAGAAAAACGATAGATTATAAGGGAAACGACAGGGTACCAGAAAAACTATAGAGTATAAAGGAAACGAGAGAGTAACAGTAAAACGATAGCGTATATGGGAAATGACAGAGTATCAGAAAAACAATAGAGTATCAAGGAAACGACAGAGTATTAGAAAAACGATAGAGTATAAGGTTAACGACAGAGTATCAGAATAACTTTAGAGTATAAGGAACACGACATAGTATCAGAAAGATGATAGATTATAAAGGAAACGACAGAGTATCAGTAAAACGATTAAGTATCAGGGAAACGACAGGGTATAAGAAAAACGATAAGTATAAGGTAAACGACCGAGTATCAGAAAAATGATAGAGTATCAAGGAAACGAAAGAGTATCAGAAAAACGATAGGGCATAAGGAAAACGACAGAGTATTAGAAAAACGATAGAGTATAAAGGCAACGACAGAGTATCAGAAAAGCTACAGAGTATAATGGTAACGAAATAGTATTAGAAAAACGGTAGAGTATAAGGAAACGACAGAGTATCAGAAGAACGATAGAGTATAAGGGACACGACAGAGTATCAGAAAAACGATAGCGTATAACGGAAAGGCAGAGTATCATGGAAACGACAGAGTATCAGAAAAACGATAAAGTATAATGGAAACGACAGAGTATCAGAATAACGATAACAAATCAGTGAAACGACAGCGTATCAGAAAAACGATATAGTATCAGAGAAACGATAGAGTATAAGAGAAACTACAGAGTTTCAGAAAAACTATAATTTCAGGGAAACGACAAAGTATCAGAAAAACTATAGAGTATAAGGAAATTGACAGAGTACATAACGACAAAGTAACAGGGTCATTTTAATCGGTTTCGGGTAACTTCCTTGAAGTTTTTGTTCTGAAAGTTAATTTGTTAATTCAGATAGCTTTAAAATCCCTTAGTTTCGTAAAGCTAAGTGAACTTAGTTGTCTTAATAAAGAGCTATTTGATTATAATTTATAATCAAAACAAAAAATAACAATTACAAATTATATTCGCTTGAAAATTTAATTCAAAAATTCTAATTTTTAGACTAACTCTCTGATTAACTAGGTAAAGTAAAAAAAGAAGTCACCGATTTTGTATCACAAATTTATCACCAACAGATCAATCACATAACGATCGATGTCGTACAGTTTAAAATAAAAATATTGACTAAAATTTTCAGATCGGATTTTTTCCCAAAAAATACATAAATTCAAATTTTTATTATTTCAAATATGTTTTCTACATTATCCATAAGGACAATTTATATCCCCATTCGCTCAAATTATTAGCCCAGCTATTTGCTCTTCAATAATCGTATAATTTACATTTATTTATATTTTTTATAACACGTATCCCTTGATGAATAGGATATTACGCTTTATAATCGTTATAAAAATAAAGAAATTAAATTTATAATATATAAAATATTTTATTTGTAAATTACATTATAATTTTATTTATTAATTAAATTTAATTATAAATATAAAGAAATTAAATTTATAATATATAAAATTTAATTAACTTTTAATTACAAATTAGAATTATAATTAGTTACTCAAAAAGATTACTTTACTTCAATAATATTATGCGAAGCAATAAATTAAAACGGCTAAAATAAACTTTTTGCTTTTACCAATAATTCTTTTGACTAATAATGAACTTGACTAATTATTTTGACTAATAATTACAATTTCAATAAAACTTAAAAAATCATCACGCAATTCAAAAATCCAATTAAAAGGGAATATAAATATTTAGTTTTATATATTTATTAAATTCTTTGTAATCAAATGCCAGAGAACATCAATTAAACAAAATTATTTTTTGAATATATCATAGGGAGAATCGTCGTGAATAGATATTCGCTTAATAAGCTCGCATATTTGTTGAGATCCCAAAATCGGAATGGTAAAATCCGGTGAATAAACGAATGCTGTAGGTAGTCCAAGCTTAGCTAAATAAAATAAATTAATTTAAATGTAATTTATTAGACTATATGAAATTTATTAAATTTTATTATATTAAATTTATTTATTTTTATGTAAATAAATACACCATTGATACATATTAATACATATTAATATCAATTAATACATATTAATTAGTTTAAATTAAATTACTTAAATTTATTAAATTTTATTATATTAATTAGTTTAAATTAAATTACTTAAATTAGTTTCGCGGATTGTAGCAACAATCCGCAAAAAGTTGATCACATTAACAACGTTATTGATATCAACGAAAACTATTTCATCTTCTTAAAAAGAATTGTATTCGAAATAGGACTAGAAGTGATTAGTCATTCATTTGATTGACTATCTGATCAGACGAATTTTAGATCGTGTATGAATTGCAGATTTCTATTGTCAAACCTTCATAATTGAACTTTGAAACCGATAATTTTGAATTGTAGACACTTTTGTAGAAATCGTTATTACAATAATAACAATTTAGGTAATTACCAAATTACCTTTACTTTATTTGGGTAATTACTGCCAGATACTAAATAATTGTTTGCACAATATAATGCAAATTTGAAAAGCGGTTTAATTTAAATTAATTTGAATGCATTTTATGATTTACTAAATATTAAAGTTAAAATTTTAAAAATTGAACGCTATCAAATCATTGGCAATCATTAAAAGAATGATTTTTAAGTTAAATGCTGACATTCTAAAAAATCGTTATAGTATTCTACAAATCAGTGTCGTTATTAAACCATTGTAAATTATCATTAAACCTTTATTATCACTAGGTTTTTATTAATTGAAAATAATATTAACAAATAAAGAATTAATATCAAGAGATAAAAAATAGATTAAAAATAATAAAATAAAAATGTTATTGTTTAATAACATTTATTAATAACATTTATTATATATTTATAACATATATAAAATAAATCTATTATCTATTATAATAGATTAATTGATTAATAAAATAATATTAATATAAATAATACTTAATATACGATTAAAAATTATATCACAAATGTCCCGATATTAAGATATAGCGCCAAAATAACCCGATATAAGGATATAGCGTTTCAACAAATGATTCGATATTAAGATATATCACTTTGGCAAATGATTCGATATTAAGATATATCACTTTGACAAATGATCCGATATTAAGATATATCACTTCGACAAATGACCCGATATTAAGATATATCGTTTACCAAATGACCCGATATTAGGATATATCGCTTTAACAAATAACCCGATATAAGGATATATCGCTTTAACAAATGATCTGATATTAGTATATATCACTTCGACAAATGACCCACTATTAAGATATATCGCTTTAACAAATGACCCGATAATAGTATATATCGTTTACCAAATGATTCGATATTAAGATATATCGCTTTACCAAATGACCCGATATTAAGATACATTGCTTTGACAAACGACTCGATATTAAGATATATCGCATTATGAAATGATTTGATATTAAAATATATCAAATTATTTTATATGACAAATTATTCGATATTAAGATATATCACTTTGCCAAATTACCCGATATTAGTATATATCGTTTACCAAATAACCCGATATTAAGATATATCACTTTAACAAATGACCCGATAATAGTATATATCGCTTTTACAAATAACCCGATATTAAGATATATCACTTTGAAAATTACCCGATATTAAGATATATCACTTTAACAAATGACCCGATATTAGTATATATCGTTTACCAAATGACCCGATATTAAGATATATCGCTTTGACAAATTATTCGAAATTAGGATATATCGCATTATGAAATGATTTGATATTAAGATATATCAAATATTAAGATATATTAAGATATATAGTGAATGTCTTAGAGGTAATTATTCTATTTAACATACTTATCATCCATACAATACATATATTAAGGGCTTCGGGATGTTGAGAATTCTCAATTTTGTAGGATTTTATTCGAGATTTTTTTTGACTTGATATTTTACAGTGGTAGTGAACGGATACATTAAGCGGCTTGCCTGTATTCTGAAACTGTTGGATTATATTATAGATAATAATTGAATCGTCAATGTTGCTTGAATCTAATTGAATTACAATTTTATCAGGCCATTGGCATAAATTGTCAGCGACTTGCTTCTAAAATCAAATAAATTAAGTTTATATTATTTTAACATAATTAGATTATTTTTAGATAAACATTTAAAAATATACCATCTCATTTAAAAATAATATGTTGATATTAATTACAAGTACTTTTCTTTTGAAACTGATCGTGTCGCACCGAAAATATGAAAACTGATTACATCAACAAAAAGATAATTTAGAAATTAACATATTCCCAACTTTATTTTTACTTAATTAATTATCAGTTTTTTCGGTATTTTAAATATAAAAGAACTTTGCTTCATTTCGTAGTGTTATTCTTAGTGTTCTTTTACCTATCGTCTTTTTTTGTGAAGTTTTTGTAACGCTTGTTTTTTGTACAAGAAAATTTTACCTTCCTAGTGAATGAAGACGCTATTTTGTAATTAGCGTATTGGTGTTTTAATTTAATTATATATAATTATATTTTTGTAAAGATGACAAAAAATAAATTTTCCTGTTTAAATTTACAGAAAGCATTTTTTTTTGCATTCGTACAAATAAATTCATTATAAATTCATGAATTAATAATTCATGAATTTTAATTTATATTATATTACCAAAATAACTAAACATATCCCGATAAAAAAATTTAGTGATTTACTGATATTTACCTGTTAGGACAATAATCATGTATAATTGTACCTGATTAAACCTTATAATTGTAATTAAGTATTACAGTTCTGGTCTTTTTAGAATTGGAATCTAAGGGTCGAAAGAATCAATGTTATAATTATATATTAAAATATAATTATAATTTTTGTAATGCTATATTTATACAGAATATAAAAAATTCTTTGGATCCTGTAAACAACTGTAAACAACGTAAACAACGCTTTCATGTTGTAAACAACGCTTTCATGCTGTAAACAACGCTTTCATGCTGTAAACAACGCTTTCATGCTGTAAACAACGCTTTCATGCTGTAAACAACGCTTTCATGCTGTAAACAACGCTTTCATGCTGTAAACAACGCTTTCATGTTGTAAACAACGCTTTCATGCTGTAAACAACGCTTTCATGCTGTAAACAACGCTTTCATGCTGTAAACAACGCTTTCATGCTGTAAACAACGCTTTCATGCTGTAAACAACGCTTTCATGCTGTAAACAACGCTTTCATGCTGTAAACAACGCTTTCATGCTGTAATCAACGTTTTTATGTTGTAAACAACGCTTTCATGCTGTAATCAACGTTTTTATGTTGTAAACAACGCTTTCATGCTGTAAACAACGCTTTCATGCTGTAAACAACGCTTTCATGCTGTAAACAACGCTTTCATGCTGTAAACAACGCTTTCATGCTGTAAACAACGCTTTCATGCTGTAAACAACGCTTTCATGCTGTAAACAACGCTTTCATGCTGTAAACAACGCTTTCATGCTGTAAACAACGCTTTCATGCTGTAAACAACGCTTTCATGCTGTAAACAACGTTTTCATTTTGTAAACAACGTTTTGAGACTGTAAGTGTTTTCATGCTGTAAAATATAAGTTTTGAAAATATTTTATTTAAACTTTACCCTTTTCCGAATATAAATTTAAAATCGAATTTGAATAAATTTAAAACTAATTTGCATAAAAGAAAAAAAAATAATTTTAGATGGTAAGGCTATTTTGATCAAAACTAATTAATTAGAAGGTTAACGAGTGTAAATAATTAATTTTAATATAAATTTAAATTATTGCGTTTTCTTTTATTTTAACCAATTCATAGTAGATAACTGAGTCTACGTATTTTATATATAAATTAAAAATAAAGGTAAATAATTATAAATAATAGATGATTTTATAAGATTTTATATATTTTATTATTAGAATAGCATTAATATTAATTATTCTTTATAATAATTAATAAATAATAATTAATTAAATAATAAATAAATTTAATTAAATTAATAAATAATTTAATTATAATTAATTTCTTTATAATTTATTACATAAGATTTTAATAAGATCTAATCTTTGATATAAAATTTTAAATTTAATATTTAAGCTTTTAGTAGCAAATTAGTAAAGATAAAGTAAAAATAAACATAGTTTATGAATATATTGTATCTTAGAAGACTGAGACTATTCTTGAATAAATAAGTTGTTTTGAAGCTTGTACTACACGCCAACAAACAAAGCTAATTACTAAATATAGGTACATACTGATTGAGATTCACAAATGTTGTCTTGATCGATTTTATTCACGCAAGAAGGCAATCTGTACATTCCATTGTAAAAGTTAGAAAACTGACGAATAAAATCATAATCCAAATAAGGTTCTACGCGATACATTGTTGATGTCATCTAACGAACATGTGAGAAATAGTTGGAATATTAAAACTTTAAATTGTTAAATGATAATATATCCAGCGAACGCTTAAAATTGGTATTATGATATTTCAAATTCCTGTTTATTAGCTTTTTAGAACCGATCTCCTTAACTAAATATGTGTTTCTGATCGTGATTGATGTTAATGTTGTTTTTAATTTACTCCGATTTTCTTGAACATTGCATGAACTAGGAGATGATTTTTTCACAGCCTTATTAAGGAATATTTGATTTACCTGAACAAAAATATTGGAACTGAGGTAATCGTGAGTGAACTACTTGCAATTGGAAATAAGACTGGCATTTGAATCGTGTCCTAAAGCTTTTGAAAATCTAGTCAATACTTTGATAAGTTACGTTGGTTTTAAAAAAAATCTTTATTCATGATTAAGATATAAAAAATAAGTTATAAAGTACGTTGACAAGGAGAATACCACACCATTTTGCAAGAATAATTGTATCTACGAATTAAAGATATAACTGGTATTTATTAGGCATCCAACATATTAACAAATTTAGTTCTTTTTAATTAAGACAAATCAATATTAAGTCTCAATTGAGATTAAATGGAAATTAAACTTTTGAGTAGTACACCAAATTATTAAATAATTACAAGCGCAGAACAGCGTGAATATTATTATATATGGGTACTATATATAGTATTATATATAGTATTACTATATATTATATTGGGTACTCAATGTCATTATATATCTTACAAAATATTCTTAATAAAAAATAATTTTGGTTTCTAATAAACATACAATTTCAGTTCCAGATTTCAGTTCCAGATTTCAGTTCCAGATTTCAGTTCCAGATTTCAGTTCGGCTCGCTTTGCCCGCGGAAAATCTTGTCTACCAAGATTGTAAAACAATCAAACTACAATCTGCAACGACAACCTTCGACGACAACTAACGACAACCATCGACAACCATCCGCTTGACAATTATCGACAACCATCGACAACCATCGACGACATCCGCTCGCTACTTACAACTAACGCGAACTACTTACAATTAACGACTTGCAGACTAACGGAGTTTAAACATTCTTGATTATAACTAACTAATTAACATTTTATTATGGCAAAGCGAAAGCTAACTAAAAATGTCGGCCAGCAACTCAAGTCCGTCAAGGAAGCTTACATCGAAAAGCAAATTGGATGAGACAACAATAACTGCAATGTTTGGACTCACGTTGCCATTCCTTTCACTGACGAGGACAACGTTTCAAATCGGAATTTCCTCTGCGGCTTCTGTTGTGCTGCCCTCGTAGGTAAGCTAATGAAGAATGACCACTCAAACGGTGGAGACGTTCTGAACGCTAACAAAACAGATTTGTGCTCAATAAATAAACTTGATGATATCTCTCAGTCGACTCAGACCGCTGTTATACATGGAACATCAACAAACGACAACATATCTTCCAATCTATCGTCGTCATCCGTTTGCTTACTAACTCCTTCGTCATCTATGAAACCCGTTCTTGAAACTTCTCTCCCACACACTCCTCCTTTAACTACGGATAAAACTTCCCTTAATCTTCATCTTCCTAACAATGCAAACAGTAAAGGCCTTCATCTCGTACCTCATTTTTTCTATTCATCCCCACATCTATATACATCTCATACTTCCTTCTTCTCTTCACGTACTCCTTACTCTACCTCTACCGTATCACTTCTCAATAATTTACACCCTTCTGTCAAAATTATCTCCAGTAACATTTCCGTTCAACCTATTCAACAATCCACTTCTGTCACACATGCTTCAACCGTATCACCTATCAATAATTTACATCCTTCCGTCAAAATCATCTCAAGTAACATCTCCGATCAACCGATTCAACACTTCACTCCTGTCACACATGCTCCAAACTATCTTAAATTTTCACTTAGCACCCCTGTCATTCCCACGTTTATCTGCTCTTCTGCCTACTACTACCAGGTCTTTACGTCCACCACCACGTAATCGTTTTCCATCGCGCGATTGATGCATTATCATATCTAATTTGAAAGTTTCCGAATCTGCTTCTCCTCAATGTTGCCTCGATGATGATGTATCTGCTTTCAGGTCTATCCTAGAAACCATTCTTCCTGATAATAATCCATCCCTCTTCAATAATATCGCTCCTGTATATTTGATCCGTTTAAACAAATCCACTAAATCAAATCATCTCAGTCCTCCACTCTAAAAATCGTTTTCTGACATAGTTCACATGCACCCTTGGTACTTTCCCAACGTTTTAAACTTCTTACCACTTCGTCTACTTGTCCTATCTTTCCTGACCGCTCCCCTTCTGATATTGCCCAGCTCAATTTAGCTCGCATTGAGAAACATCGACGTGAAACAAACGGCGAGTCATCCTTATCTATACGTCAAATCAATGGAAATTTTCACGTTGTACACACAAGGCCAAAAATTCGATGGCGTCCCATCTCTCCCCCTTGTCTTCTTCGCTAGTCGATCTCGCTCCTAAGCATACTTTTCGTCTTAGTCTATTCAATACTCGATCCATTCTTCATAAAGCTGATATGCTTCTCGATATATTCGATCAATTATCTATCGATATTCTCTGCATTACCGAATCCTGGCAATCTGACTCCGATAATCTTGCTATTCGTCGTCTATGTCGCTCTGGTTGTTCTCTAATTGAATCAGCTCGTCCAATTGTCTCTTCCACATCTACTGCTTCTAACCATGGCAGTATTGTTGCCATTGCTGGTCACCCAATGTCTTTACGTAAAATTAACGTTAACATCCGTTACACCTCGTTCGAATTACTCATATGCAGATTATCAACTCCTTTCCCTCTGGAACTTGTGATTGTATACCGTCCAGGTTCAGTTGCCCCCTCACGTATCTTCTTTAACGACCTTGCAGATCTTATGTCTCACTGTTCATTGTCTTATACTCCTTCTTTTGTTCTCGGTGACTTTAACATTCGTCTTGATCGCCCGGCTGACTCTGACTCTATCACTTTAACTAATCTTTTTTCTGATTTTAACTATAAATTACTTTCAACAAGCCCAACTCATATTCTCGGCGGTGCTCTCGACATCATTGCTGTCCCTATTTGCTTCAATGACTATACTTCCTTGTCAATTACTAAACCAGTTTGTCCGATCATTTCCTTGTCACTCTTACTCTTACTCGTCCCCGTCCTCCTTCTCCGCCTCCACCAATATCCACACCAAGTCGACCCTTGAAACTTCTCGATATCCCTATTCTCTGCACAGCCTTACTCAATTCTTCACTCTTTTCATTTCCTCTTAACTATCTCTCTCCCGATTATCTCTGCATTCTGTTTGATTCCGAACTTATGTCTATCATCAATAAACTACTGCCTAGTCGACTCCGACGCTCTCAGCGCTTGCGTCATGCTCCCTGGTTCGATTCTGACTGTAGTCTTTCTAAGCGTCGACTCCGTCACTCTTTTCGTGTGTATAATCGCTTTCTTAAACGTTCTCCCAACTCACTCCCTCCAAATCTCCGTGATTCCTACTTTTCTCTACGCCGTTCACATCTTATTCTTATACGTACTAAACGTACTAAACGTACTATCTTTTGGCGAAATCAACTCGAGTCATCTTCCAACTCTAAATCTTATTGGAAAATCTTAAACTCAATTCTTTCACGATCATCTACTTCTTGTAATACAAATCCTGATGAATTTTCTTCTTATCGGCAAACTAAGCTATCGATCTTGAAAATCCAAAGGCTGGAAGTGGAGTGATAATACTAAATAAAATCAGTAATTTGAATCAATAAATTCAAATCGACTATACACATCGACTATACAACTACTACTTACAAGCTACTACTTACAATACACAACTACTTACAAGCAAGCCCAACGAACACACAAGCTTAAACACATAATTATTCGATTACAACGAGCGAAACGAGTTGACACAACAATCGATGGCAAGAACAAAGAAGACAGAAACGAAAAAATGCTTAGCAAGTCAGCAGATTAACGGTACTCGCAATCAGACTGTACCAAAATTAGCAAGCCCCTCCTCTGGGTATCAGCAACACGAGGTCTCTTGCAGCAGATCTGGATGCGACATATGGACAGCTGTCAACGTTCCATCCTGTCTGACGAAATCGCTACTCTCTAGGGATTTTGTTTGTGGGTTCTGTGCCTCCGAATTGCTCTCCTTGTTGTTCAAGGGCCATTGTGACGAGCAAGTATCAATAAATGCTTTAAAGAGGAACGCAGATTCAAACAGTCACAACGATGGGGAAGATCTTAGTATTAACGAACCAGAACGGAGTTCAGAAGCGTTCAGAAAGTCAAGCAGCTTGTCGTCAGGGATTGATGATGTTTCGGCCACTCCAAAATTATCTGAGATAGGAACCAATAATGCTATTCATGTACTCAATCATTCTCTCACGCAGCAGTCGAAGTTAGAACTGAGCGATCGATCAATCATACCCTTCAATAACAATTCAACTCAATGCTTCGTTAGGGATGCATTGCATGAGACTAATGTGATGGATTACTCCTTCAAACAACTTCCTGTTTTGGATTCTATTGTTCATCCCCATATATTGGACTCGAGCAGCGTCGGTCTTGATGTAGATAACAAATGTTCCGCCCTCAAGCATGCAAATGTTGATTTGTCAACTCCTGTTAACACTTCCTCGGGCAGTGATTGTTCTCAAAACTGTCCTCTAGGTAGCGATTGTACTGAGCGTCCTTGTGCTTACCCGCAGCAACTGCATCACCGCTGCAGTTTATGTGTTGCTCCTCTAGTAGCCCCGTTTATTGAGAGCGTTAAGGGTCTTGCAAAGGCTAGTCAGATTATAGATAGGCCTATAGATAATCTACGACAAATAGTTAGCCTTCCAAATAATAAACAACATGCAGTGATTCCTCCAAATCATCGTCGGCCATCGATTACCCCTGAGACTAATTCTTCATTAGTTCCGTCTGCTAGCCCTAAACAATTTAGCTCTAGACAATTTAACTCCAGAAGAGAGTTAAACGTTATCGTGAGCGGTGTTGAAGAATCTCTCAGTAACAATCCCCAAAGTAGACTGGATGACGATATTATGCATCTTCGCGCAGTGTTTTCTAAGATTTTTCTCCAGTGCGATGTGGATGTTGCGAAGTGTCTTAAAGTTCGAAGAGTTTTTCGTCTAGGCAAGAAACTTTCAGATAGACCTAGACTTCTAAAAGTTGTTCTAGACTCAAAAGATCATGTTGACTTCCTACTCAAGCATGCATTTAGATTATCGCGCTCTGATTTTCATATACTCCGTGATTTATCTCCTGCAGATCGTTTGAGAAGACACGAGGCTTTCAACGAGCTGCATCGACGGCTGGAAAGTGGTGAGGGTAACTTATGTGTACGGAATTTTCGGGTGGTCAAGTGGCGTCCGACTGTCCGGTGGCATCCCTTACTCCTGTAGAGTCAGACCTCTTTAGTAGTGATGGTTCGTGTGTAGGAAAACTAGTAGACTTCGATAGTGTCACCGAGCGTGTCAAATTTTCCCATTATACGAACATTTTTGTCGGTTATTCAAATGTTCGTAGTCTCCCGGCTCAGTTCTCGGAAATTAAATTCATAGTTGCTTCGAAACGTTTTGATGTATTTTGTATAACCGAAACATGGCTACATTCTGACATTTCGGATGACTGTGTTGCCATCCCTAACTATTTTGTAATACGTTCGGATCGCTCATGTGGTAAACGTGGAGGTGGGGTAGCCGCCTATGTGCGAAATAGTCTCCTGGTATCGAATATCTCGGCTTTTCGCGACGATATTGGTTATTCCTTTGAAGGTTTTGCTTTTACACTGGGAAATGGTCAACGATCCCGATTCTGCGTCCTTTACCGTTCTCCGTCCTATGAATTAAGATTAGACTCTCTTAAATCACATTTGCTGAGTTTATCTTCGTATCCTCTGATTTTGCTCCTGGGAGACTTCAATATCCCCCAAATAGACTGGAAAAATAGTCATTCACGACCAATTCACGGAATTGGGAAAGTACTGAGTGACTTTCTGTTACTCGAGATGCTACTAGTTCAACATATTAAAGAACCTACTTGTGTGACAGGGACGCCTTCTATACTCGATTTGGTCTTTACTAAGTGTTTGGGTGACGTTTCAGGTGTTCGTTATGACGCACCAATTGGCAATAGCGATCACTGTGTACTCTCTATGCGGCTGTCGCTGTTCAACAGAGCCTCACAAAACTCTAATTTTAAAAAACGTTGTTGGGTAGGTGTTGATGCTAATCAACTAGCTGCAAGCTTCCCAAAAAATATCTGTGATAGTCTTCGTATCCACTTCGGTTTGGAGGTTCCTGTAGTCTTTGATCTGCTCCATGATGAATTGATGCGAATTTCTGATATCTTTGCTCCGCTACGTGCCTGCAAGTTCAAGCATGCACATCCTCCTTGGTTCGACAGAGAGCTTCTTGATGCTATAAGATCCCGCAACAAATTGTGGCGCGAATTTAGGCGTTCTTCTGCTTCAAAACGTGCCTACATCGACTCTCGGAACTTATGCAATCGGCTAAAATTTCAGAAACGCTATTCGTACGAAGATAGTATCGCCAGGGATGCATCTTTGAATCCTAGGAGGTTTTGGTCTTATGTAAGAAACAACAGAACACTTGTCGCCACAATTAGCTCAATCCAAACGCCAACTGAAACTTTGACCGATCCGTCTCTAATCGCCCAACATTTAGCTGATGGCTTCTTGGTACAGGCTTTGACCTCTAACAAACTGCATGACTTTAGTTGGAAGTATGTTCCGGTTGCTCATCGGTGTTGTGTTCGTCCACTCAGAGTGGATGAGGTGTTGAACGAGGTTATGAAGCTCGATTCGTTTACATCTCCGGAACCAGACAATATCGCCCCCTTCCTCGTCAAATCCCTAGCGAACGAACTGAGCAATGATTTAACTATGTTTTTCAGATACAGCTTAGACACATCTTGGATTCCTGACAGTTGGAAGTGTGCAATTGTGGTGCCTATTCCCAAAAAGCATCCTGCTAGCTTTTGCGCGGACTTTCGGCCCATTAGCTTAACTAGCGTATTCTGCAAACTTTTAGAAAGAATCATTGCTAGTAGAATCAGGGATCATTTGGATCGTAATCACATATTGGTTGAATCTCAACATGGTTTCAGGATCGGACGTTCATGCCTTACTAACCTACTAACTGCGCGTGAAAAATGGGCTGATGCTCTGGGGACTGGGTTTCAGGTTCATACAGTATTCCTTGATTTTTCGAAAGCTTTTGATAGGGTACCACACGACGGCATAGTGTCTTTACTGTATCACTATGGACTTCATTCATATATTTGTGAGTGGGTCAGGGAATTTCTATCGAATAGGTCTTTCCGAGTTTGTGTTGGGGGCGTGTTTTCTTATTCGGTAAATATTAATTCTGGCGTACCGCAGGGATCAGTCCTTGGCCCGCTGCTCTTTATAATATTCATTAATGATCTGCTACTCCGCTTATCATGCTCTCATCTAGCGTTTGCAGACGATCTAAAGATTTGGTCGATCATTAGAAGTCCTGCTGATCGAGTATCGTTACAAAATGATCTAAACTCCCTGATCAAGTGGTGCGATTCTACCGGACTACGGTTGAATGTTGATAAATGTGTCCTCATGCAACTAGGTCGCCCTATTGAAACTCTAAGGTACTTTATTGGATATATGGTCTTAAAGGAAGTGTCTCATCATAAGGATTTAGGGATTATTGTCCATAGATCCTTGAAAACAAAGTTGAACACCGACTTCTTTCTAGGTAAAGCTACTAGGGCGTTATATTGTATTAAAAATGCATTCCTCAGGTTAAGCTGTCACATGTTCAAGAGGTTATTCATCTCCATCGTCAGGCCACACTTGGAGTACTGCATTCAGGCTTGTTTCCCTGTCACTAAGCAAGAACTATTAGACCTGGAGTCTATTCTTAGGCGCGGATCGAGGCTCTGTATTGGCTTAAGTGGTATTGACTATTATGTACGTCTAAGTCGTATTGGGATGTTGTCGGTACGTGAGAGGTTCATATCCTTGGAAATGCTATGTATATGGCATATGTCGAATGATGTGGTAGGTTATCCCACCGATGTAATCACTAGGCGGGTAGATCAGTTGCAGGGACATAGCAGAGTCTTGTATAAATTTAGATTTGGCAGATTACCAAAAGTGTATAGACTCTCAAGAAGATGAATTAACATGTGGAATTCGTTGCCTGAGGAAGTCGTCGCAGCCCCCAGTTTGAGAACGTTTAAATCACGATGCTACAAATGGATACATGAACAATGCCGACATTCAACACTACCACTGGAATACCCTAATTAGCTACGTTGACTGACCATTTGCTTTTGTTTTATTTTTTTTGGACTCTGCCTGAATAGCCTTTTGGCTTTGGTATGTATTGGAATAATAATAATAATAATAATTTACTTTCCCTACTACCCGTAGCCCCCTTGTACCCACTCTTCTCTTTAAATACTTCCCTCCCAGAACTATTCCACCTTCTTCCCGTTTAGTCTGATGAAGTTTCTTCGGTTCTGCTGTCATTACCTAATAAAACCTCTCCTTCTGACCCAATTCCCACTCACTTGCTTAAAAACATATGCTCCTCTATCGCACCCTTCCTAACCATATTGTTCAACTCGTCCATCCGTAGCCGTACATTTCCTTCCATCTGAAAATGCGCCACTGTTCGTCCTCTCATCAAAAAGCAATCTCTCGACTCCTCACTACCATCTTCGTACCGTCCAATCTCACTTCTCCCAACCCTCTCTAAACTCCTTGAGCGTCTCGTTCTCAAGCAAGTTAATACATATCTCTTTTCCTCTAACTTGTTTCCTCCCTTCCAAGCCGCTTTTCGCTCTAATCACTCTACTGAAATTGCCTGTCTTAAAGTTTATAATGACTTACTCATCTCGCGCGATCATAAATTATGTAGTGTCATAGTTTCTCTTGATCTATCGTCTGCTTTTGACATCGTCGATCACTCGATTCTTCTACATCGCCTTTGTCATGATTATGGCTTCTCTTTACCCACTGTATCATGGTTTTCTTAATATCTATCAAACCGTACATTTCGCGTCTATTCTAACTCTTCTCTCTCCCATCCTTCATCCATCCCGACCGGTGTTCCACAAGGCTCCGTATTAGGCCCTATGCTTTTCTCTCTTCTTCTCGGTGACTTGTCTTCGATTTCTCATAAATTTAACTTCCATGTTATGCAATATGCTGATGACATTCTCATCTATGCTCACGCACCTGCTTATCGTATTCATGATCTTAGTGTTTCTGTTTCCAGCTGTCTTGTCTCAATTTCCAATCATCTTTCTTCCCTTCGCCTTTCTCTGAATCCTGATAAATCTAAAATTATGTGGATCCTACCTCGAAGCTTCGGCGTAGAACCTTCTTCCGTATCATTAAATTCTACAATTCTTCCTATCGTTGATAATCTCGTTTTCCTAGGCTTTCATCTCGACAACCGACTTTAACTTAAACCTTACGTTAGAGATAAAGTACGCTCATCTACCTTGATACTCCGCAATCTCCGACAAGTTCGTAGATTGATCGATTTCCCTTCTTGTATGACTCTCATATCTTCTCTTCTTTTCTCAAGACTTGATTACTGTCTTAGTCTATTTTCCAACTCACCTAAATCCACTCTTCTTCCTTTACAACGCATCATCAACGCTGCCGTCCGAGTTATCCTCCGTCTTCGTCGTTTTGATCATACATTCCACTATCTTGTTTCTCTTGATTGGCCTACCATTTATTGTCGTGTTCAAATTCGTCTTCTTATCATTGCTTTTCGCCTTATAACTTCTCATACCCCTTCATTTCTCAACCTTCCTTTTCTCGACAATTCTCGTACTGTGTATTGTGCTCTGCGTTCCCGTAATTCCCTTCTTTTACATGTCCCAATCTACTCTACCTCTTTTGGCTTCCGCTCCTTCGTTGTGGCTGCTCCTCTCTTGTGGAATCAACTGCCTATTCATATCCGCCAATCAACATCTATGCCGTACTTCAAACGCCAAATCCAATTCCATTTCAACAATTAACTAATTATCTGTGACTTTTGATGTTCTTTTTTTGTTTGTTAGTGGTCATGTAAGCGTGCATTTTGCACGCATTTGCCACTTTTAATAAATTATTGTATTATTATTAATAAGAAATAATTATATCGCAGTTCAATATTCTCGAATTCCAGATGTGATTCAATCAACATCAGTATTAGTCAGTGGAAAACTGGTTCAATTATTATAATCTTATTAAAGTTAGATATAACTTCGATCAGCTTAATGTTCAATTATAAATTCAATCAAATAATTTCAAATGGTACAAGATTTTAGATGAACATTAAATAAACTTTATAAACGTTAAATAATTATATTAAAGCATTGCCCACCATCAACATCTGTATACAACTTCGCCTTCTCGTAACTTACCGTTACGAGAAGGCGATAATTTTTATTATTTACAATAATAAAAATATTGTACAGTTATAAGTATCCAAAAATGAAAATAAAAATATCCAGAAGTGATAAAAAAGATTCCATAAGTAATCAGACAAAAAATACGTTCTAAACCAAGAGTATATAATATAAGATCAAAGTCAAACGACGAATACTGTAAAATAGCAATATTACTAAGTATGTTGAATCACAAGTTAAGGCATAATGAAATGTAAATTGACAAATCCGTACACATTAGAATGCGTATCAAATAAAGAACAATAACAAAAGGATAATCGCATGTGTGGTTATAATGTGTCCAACACTTACAACAAAGGAAACCATGGGAACTTTAAAATTCGAAAAAGAGGACATTATCACGACAATGTGCAATATGTAAAAAAATATGGGCACAAAGTAATAGAATATATTTTTCGAATATTTCGCAATTCGCATATTAGTAACCATAGAAACTTTCATTAACAACAAACAAATCGATAGAAAAACAAATAGAAATTTTCTACAAATAGCATTCTAGACTGCTTTTTCGATCATGATAATTTTTAAATTATCATGATTATAACATACAATAGATTATAACATACAATCAAACCTCAGACCTAAAAACGTTTGTGAGATAAATATATACAGACAAACAATGAAATCGGTGAAAACTATCAAAAAAACAAACAGATGATGGCTACGTTCAGTTGGATGCGACAACCACAAATGCGATGTTTGGACACTCTTAAAGATGAAAAAATTGGCATTGCAAGATACCAAAGTAAATATTTCATTTGTGGTTACTGTGATGGGATATAACTGAACCTGTCGAGGAGAAAAGCGAAGAGTCGGCGCCAGCTCTTCATGTTGTTGCACAGCGTCAAGCAAGGATCTCCCACTGTAATTCACATCAGCCCCCACCAGCATTTGATCAGACTTTTTAAACTTCACTTGAAAAATGTGTAGATCTAGACAGGAACACTCTAAACTACAAAAAGAAAACACCTAATTTCACAGATTCGTTTGTCTCGATATGTGTACATTAGCTTTAAAATACGGTTATCATCTTGCAAGTACTTGATTGATCCTTCGCAGAGATCTTTCGATCGAGGACAGAACTCAGTTGAAACAAGCAAAGAGCGAACTTAGTAACAGAGTAGCTAACGGTGAAAGTAACCTCACCGTTATAAATTTTCGTGTAGTGCGACGCAGGACTTGAACTCGTTTCTAGATTCGTTCTATTGGCAACGGTGGAAACATCGAGGAGCTGCGAAGTCTTTGTGTCGCAACGAAACTACTCAAGAAGTATCTACCATCTGATTGGACTAAGGCTATTGTACGTCCAATTTTCAAGAAAGGCAATAAATCCCAGGTTTCCAACTATCGTCCCATCAGTCTCACATATGTAGCTTGAAGTTATTAGAAAAATTGATTCTTAGTCACCTTAGCGCTTTCGTTGAACTTAATAATCGCCTCAGCCCCAGTCAGCATGAATTTAGGCCAAATCGTTCAACGTTAACGAACCTTGTAAAAGCGAGAGCAAGTTGGGTGGATTCCATGAGGACTGATTCCAAAGTAGATGTGATATTTATAGACTTATCGAAAGCATTCGATAGAGTTATTCCCAATTTGCTAGTAAACAAATTATCTAATATTGGTGTACGGGGCTCTTTGTTACGCTGGATTCAATCATTCGTAAGCAACCGCTCGTTTGCAGTACGCATAAGCCATTATCTTTCTGGTTACTCAATGATGGCGACAGGCGTCTCGCAGGGATCGGTCATTAGCCCGACTCTCTTTAATATATATGTAAATAATATCACACACAGCTTAACATCAGAATGTGTTAGCTTCGCATATGATCTTAAGGTTTGTAGGCGAATCATTGATGATTCCGATGTTAGCGCTCATCAAAAAGACCTGGATTCCATAAATAAATGATGTATATCTAATGGGCTGATGATAAATGCGACTAAATGTAGACATATGCGGATCGGCTCCCCAGACATTCGTTGCTCTTATAAAATTGGAAAGATGTCGATTGATTCTACAGACAAAATCGATGATTTAGGGGTATCTACGCTTAATACGCTCAATATGAGCGCTCACGTAAATAAAGTTTCGGCCAATTGCCGTCGTACTATTGGCATCATTAGACGATCTTTTGGATCACTAGAGGCATGTAGCTTCAGAATAATATACAAGGCCCTCATCGAATCTCGAATGCTATACGCATCTCCCGCAGCGTATCCACATCTGTGCAAGAACATTGTGGCTTACGAATCAATTCTCCGGTCGGCTACCCGTCTTGTTCCCACTGTCAAAGACCTGCCGTTTGACCAGAAGTTAGAAATCCTAGGTGTTTCAACGGTTTGTGAAAGTTTGGTAAAAGCTGATCTTATGCTGGTATGGAGGGCAATTTTATCGCCCACTCATCCCCTCAACTTCATGTTTTGCCTACGCAACTCCGAGAAATTACGTGGACATCGACTAACGCTCAAACATCGTAGAAAAGTCCATCGACACTATCAGGATATCAGAGATCGAGTAATAAACAGTTGGAACAGACTCCCGTCATCTGCAATTGAATGCCGGAACATCCGAGAATTTCGGCGTGCGCTGAACAGTGTATCGCTCTCATAGGAAGTCGAACCTGATTTGGATTTTTTTGTTTTACTGACATTGTACTTTTTTTACATTGAGATCCAGCCAAACGAGCCACCGCTCATCGGCTGTTGTATACTAATAATAACATGCATTCCAGATTTTTCCAGTCCGTTCCAGATTTTTCCTGACAGTTCCAGATTATTCTGTCACTTCAAGATTTTTCTCTCAGTTCCGATCACTACGCTTGCGAATTGAGCTTAATCTCGATAAAAAGATCAAGCCTAGAAGAGCTCGATTTCAAATACCCGTTGCTGATCACGCATCTTCCACATCGGAATGCAATGATCGTTATACAAGTTTGGAAGTTGGATGCGATTGTAAAGGTTGTGACGTATAAACCACTTGTTCGAGTTAAAATATCTGACCGTTCAGTGTATCAAAGTAAACCGTTTACATGTGGTTTTTGTGCATCAGTAAGACTTTTACAGCTATCCTGCTCATCCACTTCTGTCTCACATACGACTATTCAAACCGATACCGTTTTTTAACTTTTATCTCGAATCAACACATGACTTCGCATCGTATAATCCCATTCTTGAACCTTATTTCACAAACACTCCTTGTTCAACTACGGATAAAACTTCCATTCATCTTCATCATCCTAACAATGCAAAAGGTAACTATGTTCAACTCGTACCTAACTCACAAGAGTTAAGCACAGTCCATGCTTAGCCGCCCTCACGTATGCGCTTAAACGACCTTGCCGATCTTCTTTCTCACTGTTCATTGCCTTATACTCTTTCTTTTGTTCTCGGTAACTGTAGCATTCGTCTTGATTATCCAGCTGACTCTGACTCTATCACTCTAACTAATCTTTTTTCTGATTTTAACTATAAATTACTTTCAACAAGCCGCACTCATATTCTTGGCGGTGCTCTGGACATCATTGCTGCTCCCAACTGCTTCAATGAATATACCTCCTTGTTAATTAATGATCCTGTTTGTCCGATCATAGTCTTGTCACTTTTACTCGTCCACATCCCCATCCAGTTTTGAATATAAAACTCTCCCCTACAACGCATCGTCAATTCAATTGTCCGGCTTATCCGTCTTCATCATTTTGAATATACATCTCACCATATTGTTTCTATCTATTTGCCTACCATTTATTGTCGTGTTCAAATTCATCTTATTGCTTTCCGCCTCTTATCTTTGCATACCCCTCCCTTTCTCAACCTTTTTTTTCTTGATAATTATCGTCCTACTTACTGTTCCTTGCATTCCCGTAATTCTCATCTTTTATATGTCGCAAACTGCTCTACCTGCTTTGGCTTCCGCTCCTTATTTGTGGCTGCTCATCTCTCATGAAAAAAATATCAACACTATTTAAATAAAAATTTATTGATTTTAAATTGCAAATTAGTTTACCCTTTAGTGGGGCCAGGCTTTCAGCACAATATCTCAGGGTGTTCCGTTAGTGAGCTGCTGGGTCGTCAATCGTCTCAGCGTGCAGATCGCACACACATAGTTGGGGATTTTGCAAGACTGATTAAGATTTTGCATCTCAAATTCCGTATACAATCTTGATAAATATTATGAGATATGGATGCCTTCTTTATTCCAATTTGTTTTAGCACATAGTTAGTTTGAACACATTCCGATATTAGCTGCAAATTTAATGGATTGAAGCTAGCTCTTTCAAAACGTTCGATTCGTTCACCATATTTCGCGTACGTTCTTCGTGCGTGGTAGAAGAAATGTGAGTTTGTAATACCAACAAAATACGAATGAGTAATGTTGTTAAAAATACATGCATCCATTAATGATCGCTCCGTTCTTTTTCCGTATAATCCTTACCACATAATGTTTAGTCGTGCTTTTTGTTCCTTATTCGCCGTTGATTTTTCAAATACTACATTCAGCGATATTTTGATAAGCACTCGGGGATATTTTGATAAGCTCTCGTGCGGCTGTGAGAGCTAAGCTAAAAAATTGTCTTGGTGATTATAAATTCTTACATTCCAGATTTTTCCGGTCAGTTTATCTCGCTACGCTCGTGATAAGCTCAGATAGATCGTCTCGCTGCGCTAGCCGATCAGTTGCAGCAGCAAATCTAACAGCTTCAACACACAAGAACGTTAATGGGAGGACGTAAGAAAACAGCTACCACCGACACCAACTATGCTCAACTGCAAGTACAGTGCTCGACACACGACTGTAGCGTCTGGACAACAATCGCCTGCGACAACAATAAGTCTAAAGAAGACTTCCTATGCAGATTTTTTGCAAACAAATTAATGCGTTAAATCTCGCAAAATCACATATCAACATCCAACACGTCCACTCAAACTACTCGCGTCGTTTCCAATGTATGTTCCCAACCCACCGACCCTGCACCGTATACACTTCCCATCTGTGATAGATAGAATCAATAAACCGATATAAGGTTTTAATAAGCAATCTAAAACATCATTACAAAATAACTGGCAAGTCAATATAATACTATAACATTTACTCCATCCGATAATCTTGAAATTTTTCTAGCATTTTTCTGCTTCGGTCTGGCCTGATACTTATCTGTTCGTTAAATTTTTGAAAAGTCTTATTCGCACCATCGTGATCATTCTGATTGATCCAATTTCCGGTATCTAAATCACTATACGTAGAGAATTGTGCGTTATCAAGAATCGAATCGTTTATTTTAGACTCAAACGACACTTCCGAATAAACGGTAGTATTATTTAGTGGGTCGTTATATAGTGCATTAGGGACATCGAAACTACTGTAACAGCATTTTCCTTTTGAGCAATTATTTAAATCGTAGGAAGCCAATTTGCTCGTCGAAATAGTAATTTGTTTTCCTTCTTTCGTTTAAAACATCATGCAATTGTTCCAATTTGTTTATAGACACAGCAGAAAAGCGCGACATGGCATCAGCAGCAACGTTCTTATTCCCAGGACGATAAATTATGTCAAAGCTGAAGGGAGCTAGCTCTAACCGTCATCGTGAAATTTTTTCGTTTTTAATTTTATTTGCTCATTTACAATCAAACATAAACATCATTAAACGTTGATCGGTGATTAACTTGAAGGGAGCAGGTAGAAAGTAATGACGCCAACGCCGCAGGGTTTCGACTATCGCCAAAGCTTCTTTCTTAATTGATGGTAAC
The DNA here is from genome assembly GCA_012934845.2 of Pomphorhynchus laevis. Lineage (NCBI taxonomy): Eukaryota > Metazoa > Acanthocephala > Palaeacanthocephala > Echinorhynchida > Pomphorhynchidae > Pomphorhynchus > Pomphorhynchus laevis. The sequence continues at coordinate 161,365 of WNNJ02003577.1, read as the reverse complement.
GTTTGTTGTGACATCGTTAAGGTTTTCGAAAAAAATGCTACTGGTTTTTCTTCCTGACTAAGCACTGATCAAATAGCTCTATCATATGCATCTGTTTCTACTATAAGATTTTTTTGAGGATCGTAAGTATTCAGAGAAGCTACACAAAGCTCGTTCTTTGATACATTCGTGAACAATCAAAGAAACCGGGAAGTGACGACAATCAATAAGCGGACGAATACGCAGGGAGTATCGGGGAATCCATTTGCTATAATAGGATAAAAATCCCAGCAAACGTTTGAGCTCTGACGTGTTCGATGGATCCGGAAAATTCAGTAATGCGTGCATATGATCTGGGTCGGGTTTAATTTCGCTGTTAGATATCACATGTCCTAAGAACTTGATGTGATGCTGCCTGTACTTCCATTTGTGTTTTGATATTTGAATATTAAGTTTCTCAACAACTGTGACGTTCTTCTACCCGATCAAATGATCGTTCTTTTACCCGATCATTTTGGATCTCGCCATTGTATACGTCTTGGTTCATCAGCTCCTACCTCCTTATTTTTTCCCTAACTCGCTGACCTCATTTCTCATTGTTATTTGTCCTTCACTCGTTCTACGCCACTTCAACATCCGCCTTGATCGCCCTTCTTACACCGATTACATCCGATTCATCAACATTCTATCCAACTACGATTACAAACTCATCTCCACTGATCCACACATAACCTTGGCGGAGCACTCGACATCATCGCTGTCACCGATCATTTTGTTGCCTACACCTCACTGTCTATCTCTGATCCTGGTCTATCCGATCACTTTATCGTCATCCTTGATCTCACTTTCAACCACTCCCCGCTTCACACACCTACCATCCTACGTCGCCCTTGGAGAAAACTTGACACCCCCTTCTCCGCTTCGCCTTACTTAAATCGTCTCTATCTTATCACAATAACATTATCCTCTCCTCACGATCTCGCCTTTCTTTTCGACTCTGAACTCACATCCACTCTCGATCTTCTTTTGCTGTTCAAGCCTCACCCTCACCGTCGCTTGCACCGTGCCCCATGGTTTAACATCCAATGCCTACTCACAAAGCGTCGAGTATATCACCGCTCTCTCAGACGTGATTTCCGCTCCCTCACTTCGTCTCACCGTGATTCCTATCTTGCTCTTCGCCGGTCTCATCTCCACCTACTACGTATCAAATGCAACTCCTTCTGGCAGCACAAAATCAACACTTCATTAAACTCTAACGCTCTCTGACATACTTTTAACTCAATCCTTTCTCGCTACTCCTCTTCGTCTTGCAAAATCAATGCCCATGATTATTCGTCATTTCTTCATACCAAAGTATCCACGTTGCTCTCTCACAACTCCGTATCTATTCCATCTCACTGCTACTCGCCTCGCATCATCCTCCCGGAACACTATCATATTCTCACTGTATCACCTGCCGAAGTTTCATCTGTCCTCATGTCCTTGCCCAACAAAACATCACCTGCCGATTCCCTGACTACACCATACTTAAATCCATATGCTCATCGATATCCACTTTCCTCACCACCTTGTAAAGCTCGTCCATCCGCAGTCGTATCTTTCCATCACACTAGAAATCCGCTAACGTTCGTCCCCTCCTTAAGAAACAATCGCTTGACCCTTCACTTCCTTCTAGCTATCATCCAATTTCACTCCTCCCTACTCTTTCCAAGCTCTTAGAGCGCCTTATCTTAATACAGATCAACGTTTATCTCTCTTCATCCAATATGTACCCTCCTTTTCAATCCGCTTCCGCTCTAATCACTCCACAGAAATCGCCTGCATGAAAGTTTACAACGACTTACTCATTTATTGTGACAAGTCTCTATATAGTGTTCTCATCTCCCTCAACCTCTCCTCCGCCTTCGGCATCGTCGACTTTCTCGACTTCGTTATGATTACGGTTTTTTTTCCTCCTCCATAGCATGGTTTGCTTCATATGTATCCGACCGTTGCCTCATCAATAATCCCCATAGTCCCCAATCTCACTTTCTTAGGATTCTATTTCGATGATTACCTTTACCTTAAAGCCTTTGTCTGCGACAAGATCCGCTCGTCTAACTTGATTCTCTATAATATCCGCCGTATCCGCCCCTTATCGATGTCCGTTCCTGTATGTCTGTTCTTTCATCGCTTCTTTTTCCTAAAATCGATTACTGCCTCAGCTTTTTTTACCAATTCTCCAAAATCCATCATCCTACCCTTACAACGCATCAACTCCGTCGTTTGAGTTCTCCTACGTCTTCGTTGCTTTGACCACACATCCACATATGTTGCCCAACTCTCCTGTTCCACCATTCACATTCACATACAACTCTGGCTTCTTCTTGTAATTTTTCATCTCATTGCTGTCGGCTCCCCAACGTTCATCAACCTCTCTTTTAGACGACACTCGTCTAACCACTCTCTATCACTGCGCTCCCGTAATTCCCTCCGCCTCTACTTTACCAATTACTATAACAACTACGGTATCCGATCCTTCCTCGTTGCCGCCCTACTTGCCTGGAATCAGCTCCTACTCGACGTCCACCGCGCTCCCTCCTTTATTGAATTCAAATGCAGCCTCCGTACCCACCTCCTCGAAACAGGGCCCACCTAGCTTTCTTCAGGATACGTTTGAGTCTATCCAGGTCAGCTTTCGCCGACCAGTTCACCGTAACGATGAACCCCATGTATTTTACTCGACTTGTGAAGGTGGGGAGTGGTTCAGAGGCAAATAAGAAGGAGAGGTCAGAGAGTGCTAATCTCTTTAGTTTTTGCTTTGTAGCAAGGGTGCCGTGAAAGACAACCATCTGCGATATAGAGGAGTTTAAAATAAGATTGGATATGAGTATCTGATCTTTTAGTCTTAAAAAACGGCTGATGTCCGAAACTATGTCTTTGCACCTGCGTCCAGAAAACAGGGCTGTGGTATCATCAGCTTATACCACTAGACGTTGTTTTCGTCTAAATATTTTAAAGAGTTCAATAAAGGCAGCAAGATATAAGATAAAAGGGAGGGGAGCCTTGAGACACACCTGTAATAGGGTAGAACTGACGCGCATCAGGGTCATCTTCATAAAAGAATCGCTTGGTGTAAAGCAGTATCTCCACCCTGTTAACAATTCTCGCAGGCAACCCGAGGGACCTGAGAGAAGAGATAACAAAGGGAATAGAGATGCGGTCAAATGCTGCGGAAAAATCAAGGAAAACAGCCACAGCGAGTTGATGATTATTCTCCTGACAAAACCGATGCACTTCACCAACTGCTGAATGGACCAAGCGACCTTTGACGAATCCATGGAAACCAGGTGGGATTAAATTTAGCCTACTCAGATGATCGTGGATTCTACCCGCAAGCGCTTTTTCGTAGATCGAGATGAGGGAATTTTGAATCGAAATGGGCCGCAGGTTTTTAGGACAAGAGACCTGATACATTTTAGGTATAAAAATTCTCCTGTTAATGTTGATGACGACCACGTCAGATGGGGTGGCTAATAGCATTGTAACGGCCACCTCTCTTCTTTGTTCGGCTGTCAAAACTGACAGTACGAGCAGAGAGTGGAGCGACGGATTTGGAGGTGCACAGAAGAGGCCCCCAGGCATTGAGAATATCTGTGACAGATAAGTCTCTACTCCTGAAATCTCCCCAAGGCGAGATTGGTTGCGGTGATTGAGTGGCTCCATAATTATGTAGGGATAGTGACTCCTCCAAAAACATTATCAAGACCGATATTACCGATCCAACCCAATGCCCTATCCTTCCAACAGACAAACCTCTTCTTGAATATCTTCCAGAAGGAAGACTGGGATGGATTAAAGTAAGCTATGCTAGCCCTATCCTTACCCAATTAGAACTATACCTAGTGCTCCAAAATTCTTTAGAGAGAACATGCCTGGCAGGAGCAGAGAGATTGGGGAGACGGAACAAATATGCTAAGCTCTTGAGCTTTGTTGGAGTGGGACTGAAAATGCGACCTTTATAGGTTGTTGAAAGCAATGCGGTAGCTTGCGAAGAGAGGTAGCAATTAAATTCGTTTAAACTCTCATTACCAATTCGGGGGAAGCGTTGGATAGCTACCTGAAAGAAAGCCACTCTGATCTGGTCAAAGTGAAATCTCCTCCGAAGCAGCGTTTCCTCTTCTATCCGCCAGCGAATTTGATCATGAGAGGTGGACAGATGTTGTCACGACTGCTCTGTACGGAAGGGTTTCCTGGCTCTGCGGAGTGCAGCATTAATCGAACGACCAGTTCTGTCGTTGAAGTCACCTAGTATCATGTCATAGCCGCTGTCAATAATACTATACAGGACGTCACGGTTCTTGTGAATATCCCCTGGACGGATGTAGACATTGGCTAGACTGAGTCGTTTACAGTTCTTACAGAGTGAGACTACTAAACAAGACATGGCTAGACACGAGTAATTTAATAGGATGTAGGACCTTAAAGAGCACTTAACTAAGGTCAAGAGTCCTTGAGATGAAAGAGGAGTGAGGTGGGGTTATGTACAGAGTATAGTGTGAACATATATGTTTTGGGATAAATCGAGTAATGTCCTGGGGAAGACGGATAGACCGCGTCCCCTGAAGGACTATAATATCTGCATCTCTAGCAGATAGAAGTCTAATGGCAGAAGCACATCCCGAGTTCCACTGAAAGATATTCAGTGAAAAAGGCTCACAAGTACTCTGCATTGTGATGGATTAGTTGGATGGGGGATTGCCCACCTAGACAAAGCTAGGTGCAGGAAGGTTGCCCTTCCCACCACTAGCCCCCTCCAGGGAAGGTACTCGCCCCTGGGCAATATCATCATTTCCCTTAGTCTTACGTTGAATAAGCGTCCCGATCTTGAGCGGGGGGGACGGCATGGGCCGAAACCCCCTCTTTTTCGACTGGAATAACAAATGCCACTGGAATCGAGGGATTCTTGTTGATAGCACCCACGACAATTAATATAGAGTTTTTCAACCTTCTATGCGACACTTCTATCTTTATATCCATCAACCGGAATATCTCTGTGTCGTCCATGCGCGGTGCGGTCACACAAGGGAAGCACGTTGTAGGTTTAATCGGACGAATAAAAAGGCTTCTGCATGCCTTGAACTTACTGCAGCTTCTGGGCCATGCAGGATGACTCCCCCCCCGCATTTAGAACATGAATGGGGGGGGCGAGCAGCGGTCATATCAGGACAGAGATTGACAAGAAGCTGATCCGCAGATACCACATGTAGGGATCACTGCAGCTGGAGGTCCAGTGCCCCAATTTGTGACACCGGCTGCAGTGGGGGTAGGTTAATTCATCTTTTTCGGTTATTGAAAAACGAATGTTGAACCCCATAAACGGGTTAGACGACGATTTTGATAGAGTTTCAGCTATCTCCACTGGCATAGTACAAAAGCCAACCGGGATAGGGTTCCCGTCCCTACCCACGATTGGTCTTAGACTAGAAACTTTGAAAGTCGCTATAAACGATTGCTTGTCATCTTCATTCATTGAACATGGTAGATTGGTAACTTTGATCGAAGCCAGGATAGGCTTTATGGTAAGTTCACCGAACTCTTTAAGGTTCTCGGAAAAATATTCTGAGTATTTCATTTGTAAGATCGGAAGATACAAAAGAAATTTTCACTTCGGAGGGGTGTATCTTTACAGAATTAAACAAAATCCTGTTCTTATATTGAAGCGATTAATTTCTCAGAAATTTATTGTACAGTTGATCTCTTTCTATGTCTTGTTACTTTAATTAAAGTCAAATTTCTCTTTTTAGGGAGGAGGAGAAGCACCTCCCCATAGCATGAAGATAACAAAACATTACTGACCTCATCGCTGTGACGTTGAGTTGAAGAACATCCAATACAAACCTCTTTTTCGGTTGGAAAATTGCTGTATTTAGCATCAGAATTCGAGTTCTTTGATACCTCCGCCATGTTTTGCGTTATCATAACGTATCAATTTGAAAAACATCTAAATACCGGGAGAGTGTATCGCGTTAGTTGAACGAGCTAGTTTTATTCCTATTACAATCTCTTACATAGCGGAACAAAGTTGGCTGTTGCGGTTATCAAAATAATAGCACACAAACTTGCAGCAAAGAAACAGTTACCATATACTTATGAAGTATCGAGGATCCTGGCAAGAATTGAACTGCAGTTTGCACGATGCATCTCGATGTGCATCCAGGGTCCGCGTTCTGCTCACAACCGTCCAGCGGTGTTAGTGAAAATATCGGACTTGTCAGGTTTTTATTTAATACAATGACAAACTTAACGACGAAACTCATATGTTAAGCTAAACGCTGTATACGATCGAATACCCTGTTATTTTTGATTTGTAACTATTTTTGCTATGATATTATAAGAATATATATTTATATTAAACAAAATTATCAACAGAGAAACAGAATCCCTCTCAATCCTTATACAAACTAAGAAGATGTATAAGATACTAAGAGACATTATTTTAACTCTGTAAACAACACTAAGGATCGATACTCAGGCTCAATACTTAATTCTAATACTATTTATCATAATTAATTAGTTGAGTTGACTTTTACTCGAGACAAACTCCATTAAAATTACTGCACGTTCTCGTTTTTGTTGATAGAAGTACATTGGATTAGCTAACTGAATATACGTATTTTATACTATATATAAATTTGAAAAAAAATAAATTTTATATAAATTTAAAAAATAAAATAGATATATTAAAAAATAAATAAAAAATTTTATTTTAATTTATTATATGTCGACTTCCAAGGGAGCTGAAGCTCGTAAGGAAGCATCACATCGAATAAAAAAAAACAAAAAAAAACGAAAAAAAAACATCAAGAGTTCATGAGGTTAAGCTTTAGGCGTTCTTTGAATTGCACAGCGGTAGATCTGTTGATCACACCAGGTGATAATCTATTCCATCGTTTACAGACGTGATCAATCACTGTCGTACAATTTTTTCGATGCTTTGATCGATGTTTCAAACATAGCTCGTGTCCACGTAACATTGAGGATTCACGAAGACAGAACAGCTGCTTACACGGATGGTTAGGCACGCGCAGCGACATCCACACTAGTGTAAGATCTGCAATCAACAGATCGCATTCAATAGATCTTATACCCAACGTCTCTAGTCTAACTGGATAAGGAATGGAGCGAGTTGCCGGAACCAAGTGTGTGGCTCTTCTCAAAATGTTGTCGAATTCACTCACAATTCTGATTTCAGTTGAGGGTGTGTCGCGTGAGCTGCATAGAGCATATGTGATTTTAAGAGACTCGAATATACAATGCGTAAAACATTTGGCTCAAGTCGTCCAACGTTTCGATGAAGAAATCCTAAGATTCTACGGTATTTTGCAATAATCGCAGTAGAATGAAGACGATATTTTAAAATTGGAGGAGATAACAACACCTAGATCAGTAAAGTGATTTACTGATTCAATAACTGTTTAGCTGAATTGATAAGAAGGGGAAGGTAATCAAGAATATTTAAGCTGAATTTTTCTTTATATTTCATCTTTTTTATAAATAAAAAAATAAAATAGATAATTGTGAATAATAAATAATTAAAAATAATGATTTAAAGAATAAATAACATAAGTAATAAATAATTAGAAGATTTTATATAGTTTAAAATTATATAAATTTAGAATTTAAAATGAAAGTCAAATTTTTGAATTGACTAATAAATAACATACAATGTATCAGATAGAGATTAGAGATCATTAGGAAGAATAGTCATGCCATTGTGTTTCGTCACCTATTCATCAACTCAACTTAGCAGCGGAGCCAAATACAAGCTAATGATGTATCTTCTCTAATAAAATTTCATTATCTAGTATAATAGTTTATTCTAACACAGAGTATATTATCTACTATTCATTCATAATTTTTCCTATTTAAGAGTTTAAATTTGTTTAATTTTTCTTTATATTTATTATTAATTATTATTTATAAGGAACGAAACTGGGATAATCCTGATCAAATAAAAAGTTAGCAGCAAATTTAATTTATGCCGCAAACCATACTTTTTATGTACTTTATGCTAATCACATCTGTTGAGTAAATATCAAACTGTCAAACGTTCGATCAAGAAACGAACAATATTTCGCATCTTGCTGGGAATAAAATGAAACTAAATGATTAAATCTGATAAAATTAAATTGTAACACGAATTATATAATTTACTATTCATGATAAATTCCCTTATTCTCTGGATACTCGTTTAGTCCAAAACGAGAAACTGCGTGATCAATCCGAATCGATTGATAGTTCTACTTCCAGTTTCTCAAATAGCATGCGTTTCATAGAACCGGACTCACAATCAACTGCAAACACATCTGGAAATCAAGTAGTGGCGACAAGTCGTGAGTTGGTTGCACTTGCTGTCGCTGATGGTCGCAAAGTGTCTGGAGATTTGATGGCAAACAGTTGCAATGATCGGGAAGAGCAAAGTTCATCGCATATTCGTAATCCTCACAATTTTAGTTCAAATCACATTATGACTGGTAAACCAAAAAAAGCGAATCGATCGGGTAAAGCGCGTAGCGCCTTGCAAAATCGATGCCCAATCCTTCAAAATGTGCCTGAGGCTCCATCATCATACACCAAGCAAAGAAAAATGGACGCGGATTTAGACCATGTACATTCCGTATTAACTCAGATATGCGCAGGCGAGAGCCGCGACTTTGTCGGACAAATTAAGGTGCTTGGTCTATATCGTTTAGGTAAGCGGTTGGATTTCCCGAGGTTGTTAAAGGTGGTATTTGAAACTAATGAACAGGCTGGATTCGTGATGTCTGTTTCGAACAAATTGCGTGGTGATATAGTTCGTATCCGTCCTGATTATTCGATAAAGGAAAGAAGCATGATGAGGGAAGGCTAGGATTGAGTTGAATCGTCGCATTTTGGAGGGAGAAGATAACCTAGTTATTCGGGATTTTCGAGTTGTCCGGAAAAGGCCGTTTGTGCGTTGGCGTCCACTCGTAACGAGGGCGATCTCATTTGCTTCGATTGTTTGATTCCGAATGCTGATGTGCATTCTCAGGGTTGCACGTCTCAACGTGCTCCTATCATTGGCTACACTAATATTCGTAGTTTAATTTCGAATCTTGATGATGTTAGAGTTTGGACGCATTCTATGCATGCAGACGTGTTGGCTATTTCTGAGACGTGGTTACACGATGCCATTCTTGATAACGTAGTATCTATTCCAGGTTATCAATTATTACGTTCATATAGATGCCCTCCTAAGAGGAGTGGTGGAGTAGCACTGTATGTTCAGGATAGGAACGTTATTAGCAATATGGTAAGATACTCAAATGGAGACGGAACTTGTGAGTGCTTAATAGTTGATCTTGTTATATATAGCCTCCACGTTTCATTGGGTGTTCTTTATCGAACACCCAAATCAGTCATTTTAGATGATGAGCTGATGCATATTTTAACTAGAGCTTGTAGTATGCGTGATCACTCTTTCATCTTAGTTTGTGATTTTAATCTACCGGCCCTGGTGATTGATCAAGATGGCAACAGTATTATTGGTAACTGTTTCAGTGAGGATAAGAATCTATGGGAGTTCTTGGTATGTAATCAATTATTCATTCAGCATGCATCTGCTCCTACTAGATTTGGCACTGATAGCGTACGTTCTATACTTGATCTTGTATTTTCTCAAAGAGATGGTCAGATATGTGACCTATCCCATAATCCTCCAATAGGAGGAAGTGATCACTGTGTTTTGGTGTTTAAGCTGACTATAGCTTCAGATATTCTTGCAATCGATGCCGAACCTTCATTGACGAAGAGATCATGGCATCATGTTGATGTTGAGATGTTACAACAGTTTGTGTCCTCGTTGAACTTTGAGTGTGGTGATGTTGGAAGCCAGGAACGTTGGCATTTCATTCGAGATTTACTAATTCGTATATCTGATTATTTTGCTCCTCGTAGATTAATACGTAAAACTGCTTATAAGAAGCCTTTGTGGTTTGACAGTAGCCTACGTGAAGCAATCAAAAGACGCGACAATGTTCAGAAAGTGTAGGCACAAAGGTAATTTGGTTGCTCAATTCAAACTTGCTCGCAATGCATATAAACGCCTCAGAATTAAGAAACGTATGGAGTATGAGGACCAAATTGTGCAATCTTTAAATAGCTCGCCCAAACGCTTTTGGTCATATGTTCGTCAAAGTACGCGTACTTATTGTGCAATCACTAAATTATCATCAAACGGTAAGTTGCTTGATTCCCTTTCAGACGTTGCCAATGAGTTTGCTAATGCATTTGACCTACATAATGCTAGTTCGACCATAGAAGATAGTGTTCAGTCAGTCAGTTTTCCTACATGCATTAGTGCTCCCATTGTATTCAATGTGGATGATGTGGCTTGGAGGTTATCACATTTGTCGTCTTCATCTTCTTCAGGTCCTGATGATATTCATCCGCATCTACTCATGGTGTTGAGTCAACATTTGGCTCCTTCGGTCACTAGCTTGTTTCAGGCATATCTGGATAGCATGAAGGTACCGTCTGAATGGAAGAGTGCGATAGTGGTGCCGGTATTCAAAAAGGGTGACCCGAGGATAGCAGACAACTATCGAGCTATAAGTCTTACAAGTCATTTGGATAAGGTACTGGAAAGGATCATCCACGAACATATATTCAGACACTTGAGCATATCAGGTCAGCATAGCTTTATGCAACATGGCTTCAGAAAAGGACGTTCTTGCCTTACCAACCTTTTGTCTGCCCGTGAGGCCTGAATTGAATCCATGTCTCAAGGAAAGGCAGTTGACGTTATTCTGTTCGATTTTAGTCGTGCGTTCGATCGTGTTCCCCATAGTCTCCTCATTCAAACAGTGGTCAGCTATGGCATTAATAGCTCAGTTATAGGATGGATTAGAGATTTTCTATCTAATAGATCTTTCAGAGTACGAGTTGGTAGTACCCTATCCTCACCACATTTAATTACGTCTGGAGTTCCTCAGGGTTCTGTACTAGGACCTTTATTGTTTAACATGTTCATGAACAGTTTACTCACACAGCTCCATTGTCCGTGTTTAGCCTTTGCTGACGACATCAAAATATGGTGTGAGGTCATATCTGCAGATGACCATATCCGCTTACAGCGTGACATTGACAGGGTTTATACGTGGAGTGTTAATACTGGGGCATTGTTAAACATTTCTAAGTGCTCACACATTCGTCTCGGCAGGGCCAATGTGTCTTCCTTGTATAGTGTCGGGACATATAGTATCATTTCGACTAATCAGGTTCGTGATCTTGGCATACTTACGCAATCGTCACTTAAAACTAAAATGGATACTGAAAGACGTAGCGGTTCAGCAAGGAAGTTGATTTATCTAATTAAAACTTGTTTTTTGTTAATATCTCCTCAGTGTTTTGTTCGGCTATATAATGCGCTTGTTCGTCCCCATATCGAATATGCTATCCAGGCATCATTCCCTTCTACAAGAGGTGAGATGAGGGATTTGGGGATAATTCTACGTCGTGGCAGCAAGCTCGTTCGAGGATGTAAAATGATGAGTTATAGCGATCATTTAACTTCAATAGGCATAATATTAGTGCAAGCCAGACTACTCGTTCTGGATCTGTTTGCGATGTGGTCTATAGTAAAGGGGATAGATGGATACCCAAGTGAATGTGTTAAATTGAATGTCCGACAAAGTCGCAGGGGTCATTCTCTCGCATTACGCGCAAGACAAATTAGAAGGTCGACAATGGTATCTCGATTGTCACGCAGAGTGAGAAAGTTGTGGAACGCATTGCCTCACGACATCATGACTGCGTCATCATTGAGCCAATTCAAAGCCATGGTCAACATTTGGATAAGACACGCTGATCAAGGCAACATTGGAAGTTTTTATCCTTGGTTTGGTTGAAATTGATATGTTTGTTTAATGTTTTGTAATGTACGATGAGCGGGCAAAACGGCCTTCTCGGTCAAAGCTCTGTATATAATAATGATAATTTACCACTTAAGAGTTTAAATTTTTTGGTTTACGTATTTAATATAATTATAAAATGAACAAAATATAATAAAAATTCATACATAATTCTCGGGCTTCTCTTCGTCATCTTTCTTGGCGTGTTCATACACGTTCATATTGTCTTCCTCCTTCTCAGCCTCATCGAGCTCAGCCTAGTCATCAGACATCTCCATTTCGCGCTCATTCTGCATGACCAACATATGATCAACACATGACCAACAATGATTTCGCCATTGTATACCGTCCTGGTTCATCAGCTCCTACTGCCTCATTTTTTACCAAACTCGCTGACCTCCTCTCTCATTGTTCTTTGTCATCAATCCCTTCACTCGTTATAGGCGACTTCAATATCCGCCTAGACCGCCCCTCTTCTACGGATTCCATCCGGTTCATCAACATTCTATCCAACTACAATTACAAACTAATCTCCACTGCCCCCACACATATACTTGGTGGGGCACTCGACATCATCGCTGTCCCCGATCATTTTGCTGCCTACACCTCACTGTCCATCTCTGATCCTGGTCTATCCGATCACTTTCTTATCACCCTTGATCTCACTCACAACCACACCCCTCCTCACACACCTACAATTCTACGTCGCCCTTGGAGAAATCTTGACCTCTCCCTTCTCCGCTCTGCCTTACTCAAATCATCTCTATCATTACCCACAATAACAAAATCATCTCCTCACGATCTCGCCTTTCTTTTCGACTCCGAACTCACATCCACTCTCGATATTCTCTTGCCCTTCAAGTCTCACCCACACCGTCGCTTGCACCGTGCCCCATGGTTTGACATCCAATGCCTACTATCAAAGCGTCGACTCCGCCATGCTTTTCGAGTCTATCACCGCTCTCTCAGACGCGATTTCCGCTCGATCACTCCGTCTTTCCGTGATTCCTATCTTGCTCTTCGCCGGTCTCATCTCAACCTACTACGTACCAAATGCAACTCCTTCTGGCAGCATAAAATCATCACTTCATTCAACTCTAAGACTCTCTGGCATACTTTTAACTCAATCCTTGCTCGCTCCTCTTCGCCGTGCAACATCAATGCCAATGATTATTCGTCATTTCTCCAGACTAAAGTATCCACGTTGCTCTCTCACACCCCGGTCTCCATCCTATCCCACTCTGCCCAGTCTAATCTCATCCTCCCGGAACTCTTTCATCTTCTCCCAGTCTCACCTACAGAAGTATCATCTGTCCTCATGTCCTTGCCCAACAAAACCTCACCTGCCGATCCCCTGCCTACTCACATATTAAAATCTATATGCTCATCGATATCCCCATTTCTCACAACCTTGTTTAACTCGTCCATCCGCAGTCGTATCTTCCCTTCACACTGGAAATCCGCAATCGTTCGTCCCCTCCTTAAGAAACAATCGCTCGACCCATCCCTTCCTTCTAGCTATCGCCCCATTTCACTACTCCCTACTCTTTCTAAGCTCTTAGAACGCCTCATCTTAATACAAATCAACGCTTATATCTCCTCATCCAATCTGTACCCTCCTTTCCAATCCGCTTTCCGCTCTAATCACTCGACAGAAATCGCATGCATAAAAGTGTACAATGACTTACTCATTTCTCGAGACAAGGCTCTATATAGTGTTCTCATCTCCCTCGACCTCTCCTCCGCATTCGACATCTTAGACCACTCCATCCTCCTTTCTCGCCTTAGTTATGATTCCGACTTTTCCTCCTCCTTAACATGGTTCGCCTCATATCTATCCGACCGTTCCTTTCGCGTCTGTTCTAATTCATCATACTCCCCTCTCATCCTTATTTTTTGCGGGGTCCCACAAGGTTCAGTCCTAGGTCCCCTGCTTTTCTCTCTTCTGCTTGGCGATCTATCTCCATTTATCAAACCTTACTCCTTTAAGGTCATGCAATACGCCGATGACATTCTAATCTATGCTCATGCACCCGCACATCGCATACACGATATCGGCATTTCTGCCTCCAACTGTCTTTCTTCTATCTACAAACGTCTCTCCAATCTCCGTCTCGTTCTAAACCCCAAAAAGTCCAAAATAATGTGGATCCTCCCCCGTAAACCAAACATATCTCATCCCACTGTATATTTTGCCTCATCGATCATCCCCATAGTCCACAATCTCACTTTCTTAGGCTTCCATTTCGATGATCACCTTTCCCTTAAACCCTTCGTCCGTGACAAGGTCCGCTCATCTAACTTAATTCTCCGTGACATCCGCCGTATCCGCCCCCTTATCGACTTCCGTTCTTGTACGTCTCTTCTTTCATCGCTTCTTTTCCCTAAAATCGATTACTGCCTTAGCCTTTTCGCCAATTCTCCAAAATCCATCATCCTACCCCTACAACGAATAATCAACACCGCCGTTCGAGTGCTCTTTCGTCTCCGTCGCTTCGACCACACATCCACATATGTTGCCCAACTCTCCTGTTCCACCATTCACATTCACATACAACTCTGGCTTCTTCTTGTAATTTTTCATCTCATTGCTGTCGGCTCCCCAACGTTCATCAACCTCTCTTTTAGACGACACTCGTCTAACCACTCTCTATCACTGCGTTCCCGTAATTCCCTCTTACTCCACGTTCCTAATTACTCCAACAACTACGGTCTCCGATCCTTCCTCGTCGCCGCCTCACTCGCCTGGAATCAACTCCCTCTCGACGTCCGCCGCGCTCCCTCCTTTATCATATTCAAACACCTCCTCCGTTCACACCTTCTCGACACCTGATTCACAGTCTTGTTTTTTGTTGTGGTCATGTAAGCGTGCGCTGGCACGCATTTGCCACGTTAAAATAAATCGTTTTTTTTAAATAGGATACTGGATGGATTTGGAGTGCTTCTTCACAATGTCTTTGATCTCGCGCTCTTCAAGGTATTCCTTTAACTGGTCCTCCTTTAGCGATAGGAGGACCAGATTTAAATTTAATTAAGTTTTTAAAAATTAATAAATTTAATTATTATCTTTTGCTTTTATGTATTTGATCAACTACCTTAATATTTAGATGTTATAATTTTAACGTCGAATTAAAAATATTGTCTTGATGCAAAAGATAAAATCTTTACTTATTTGTAATAGTAACATCGCAATTTTAAGGCGATATAAACAACTTGGAAGTATTAACAATGCATTAGTAGAAATTCATAGAAAGAACAATGTACCAGATGACATTCTAATCAAAAACACTAATTTTAACGATAAATTCAGATATACTCATCAAGATTTTATTCCAAATCCAACACAATACTTTCGGGATTACCTAGCTGAGAAATTAGAGCGTAAAGATATGATCCAACGACGAGCTCAAATTGACATACCGTTGTTCTATGTGGGGTCAATAATAGCCGTTGAGTCCGCAGACCCATACGCCCCCAATAAAATAAATCGTTTTGTAGGAATATGTATCTGTCGTTCCGGTCACGGCTTACGTCATTTTTTCATTCTTCGTAACGTTATTGAAGGTGTTGGAATTGAACTTCGCTTCGATTTATACAATCCTTGTATTCAAAAGATTGAGGTACTCAAACTAGAAATACGATTAGATCAACAACTATTCTATCTAAGAGATTGTCCTCCAGAGTATTCGACTGTTAGTTTTGATTATGAACGGGAATCAACTATCGAACGGCAGCATAAGATGGACGATTTGAATATTTGCCTTAATTCAATAAAAGTACCTTTAAACCCTCCTCCTTGGCAACGTAAATGGCATATGGTAGAAGGACTGAGAGGATTTACAATCGATGATACCTACCTTAGCCGAGCCAAGAAGGAAGCGGTCCGTAAGTTTAGCAAGCCATGGAAACAATTTGACATAATGAAACATTACAGAATGCAAATTCCAGACAATGATGTAAATAAGATTGCTGATGAATATAGTAAATCTATTCGAACACAGCAAATAACAATGGACGCTGAACAGAAAACAGGGAGACTAAAACGTATACGAAAATTACCAGATACTATAAATACTAAATAAAAACGAGACATTGTGACTTTATTAAAACAGGCAAATATGTTTCTGGATACTGTTGTTATCATATAGCCGTACAAGACATTTAAGTAGTTTAGTAATCTCAAAAATAACGCAATTAAATCATAATTTCATAAAAGCCATAGACAATGTTTATGTATTTTCAGTAAAAACTTATTTTAATATTAATATAATAACTTAATATTACTTATTTAAATATTAATAGAAAAATTCTATAAATTTGTTGTCACTCATAAAAATTATTAACTGATCAAAGGAGAGAGTGAATAGAATTTTATTGAAATCGAATTTTCGATAGCTAACTAGTATCATCAATTAAAAATTTATTAATCATCTCAAGTCGTTACATGTCGATCCGATTTTCAATCTTTGTGGAGATATCTTGCAGGCCTTCAGATTTGTCTCCTGGGTTAATCCATTGTGAAAAGCCTAACGCGTTCTTAGAATTAATGATTTCCTCGAGCTGTAATTTGTCCCGGCCAAGTTTTATGGTATGCTCTTCGTTTCCACCACACTAATTGTCGTTTCTGTCAGCGTCTTTATTTGTCTAGCGTCGCTATACTTGGCAAGCTATCTATTTCCGAGGTTTCGTCGTTCCGTTAATGTTCATCATCTATTTTCCTTAGTTGCTCCAGGCTCCTTTGAATCTCTTTTTTGCCTCTCTTCAGTATAGCATCCGTGAATTTAATGAGCACGATTTCTCACTTGTTGGGATTTAATTTAGAGGACAATTTGTTGTTCGCTCGTTGCTGTATAAGTACTTTATCCCCCAAGATAAAGTGAAATAGAGAGAGCTATGCCAAGCTGTCTCTTTCACACGCTTCCCTATAACAACAATAATAATTTATCTAACGTGGTAAATGCGTGCTAACTGCACGCTTACATGTCCACAAGCTGAAAAAAATACAGCAAAGGTCAAGCAGGTAAATCAATTAAATTGTTTAAATTTGATTGGATTTGGCGTTTGAAACACGGCATTGAGGTTGATTGCGATCAATGGACGAATTTGACGAATGGTGCGGATAATCAATATAGATGAGCGTACTTGATCTCTAACGTAAGGTTTAAGTTAAAGTCGTTTGTTGAAATAGAAGACTAGAGAAACGAGATTATTAACGATAGGAAGAATTGTAGAATTTAATGATACAGAGAGGGGTTCTAAGCCGGGGTGTCGAGGAAGGATCCTCATTATTTTGGATTTATTAGGATTTAGAGTAAAACGAAGAGAAGAAATATTATTGAAAATTGAGACAGTACAGTTGGAAGCAGAAACACTAAGATCAGGAGTACGATATGCAGGTGCATGAGTATAGATGAGAATGTCATCAGCATAATGCATAACATGGAAGTTAAATTTATGAGAAATAGAAGACAAATCACCGATAAGAGAGAAAAGCAAAGGTGTTCCACAAGGCTCCTAATACGGAGCCTTGTGGAACACCAGATGGGATGAAGAAGGATGGGAAAGAGAAAAGTCAGATCAAACGAGAAATGTACGGTTTGATATATATAACAAGCTACAGTGGGTACAGATAAGCTATTATCATGACGAAGACGACGGAGAAGAATCGAGTGATCGACGATGTCAAAAGCAGATGATAGATCAAGAGAAACTATGACACTACATAATTTTTGATCGCGCGAGATGAGTAAGTCATTATAAACTTTAAGACATGCAATTTCAGTAGAGTGATTAGAGCGAAAAGCAGCTTGGAAGGGAGGAAAGAAGTTGGAGGAAAATAGATATGCATTAATTTGCTTGAGAACAAGACGCTCAAGGGTTTTGAGAGGGTTGGGATAAGTGAGATTGTACGGTATGAAGATGATAGTTAGGGGTCGAGAAATTGGTTTTTGAGGAGAGGGCGAACAATTGCGCATTTCCAGTTGGAAGGAAATGTGACGCTGCGGATAGACAAGTTGAACAAAGTGGTTAGGAAGGGTGAGATAGATGAGCAGATTTTTTTAAGCAAGTGAGTGGAAATTGGGTCAGAATGAGATGTTTTATTAGCTAATGACAGAAGAACCGAAGAAACTTCATCAGACGAAACAGGAATAATGTAAAATAGCTCTGGGAGGGAAGTATTTAAAGAGAAAAGAGGATACGAGGGCCATATGTGTAGAAGATAAAGTAAATTAGATAGCTTAGATTGTAGATAAGAAGAAAATTCATCAGGATTTATATTACAAGGGGTAGATGATCGTGAAACAATTGAGTTTAAGATTTTCCAATGAGATTTAGAGTTGGAAGATGACTCGAGTTGATTTCGCCAAAAGAGAGTACGCTTAGTACGCATAAGAATGAGATAGGAACGGCGAAGAGAAAGAGATGAAGTACGTAGATTTGGAGTGAGTGAGTTTGGAGAACGTTGAAAATAAACAATTAAACACACGAAAAGAGTGACGGAGTCGACGCTTAGAAAGACTACAGTCGGAATCGAACCAGGGAGCATGGCGCAAGCGCTGAAAACGTCGTGGTCGAATAGGTAGAAGGTGATTGAGGATCGACGTAAGTTCAGAATCAAACAGAATGCAGAGATCACCAGGAGAAAGATAGTTAAGTGGAAGCGTAAAGAGTGAAGAATTTAGTAAAGGCAGAACAGAGAATAGGGATATCGAGAAGTTTCCCAGGTCGACTTGGAGTAGCTAATGTTGGAGGCGGAGAAGGAGGATGGGAATGGGGACGAGTAAGAGTAAGTGTGACAAGGAAATGATCGGACAAACCAGGATCAGTAATTGACAAGGAGGTATAGTCATTGAAGCAGTTAGGAACAGCAATGATGTCGAGAGCACCGCCGAGAATATGAGTTGGGCTTGTTGAAAGTAATTTATAGTTAAAATCAGAAAAAGATTAGTTAGAGTGATAGAGTCAGAGTCAGCTGGACGATCAAGACGAATGTTAAAGTCACCGAGAACAAAAGAAGGAGTATAAGACAATGAACAGTGAGAAAGAAGATCGGCAAGGTCGTTAAAGAACATACATGAAGGGGCGGCTGAGCCTGGACGTTATATAATCACAAGTTCTATAGGAAAAGGAGTGGATAATCTGCATATGAGTAATTCGAACGAAGTTTAATTGATGTTTGTGTTAATTTTACGCAGACGTTGGGTGACGAGCAATGGAACAATACCGCCATGGTTAGAAACAGTAGATGTGGAAGAGATAATTGGACGAGATGCTTCAACCAGAGAACAACCTGAGCGACATAGACGACAAATATCCAATCCTCAGAGTGCCATGATTTTGGTAATGCAGAGAATATCGATAGATAATTGATCGAAGATATCAAGGAGCAGATCAGCTTTATGAAGAATGGAGCGAGTGTTGAAAATACTAAGACGAAAAGTATGATCAAGATGCTTCAGGATAAGACAGAGGAGAGATGGGGCGTCATCGAATTTTCGGCCTCGTGTGTACGACGTGAAAATTTCCATTGATTTGACGGAGATAAGATGATGTTTGTTTCACGTCGATGTTTCTCAATGCGAGCTAAATTGAGTTGGGCAATATCAGAAAGTGAGCGGTCAGGAAAGATACGACAAGTAGACAAAGTGGTAAGAAGTTTAAAACGATGGAAGAGTACCAAGGATGCATGTGAACTATGTCGGAAAACGATTTTTAGGAGTGGATGACTGAGATGATTGGATTTAGTGGATTTGTTTAAACGGATCAAAGATACAGGAGCGATATTATTGAAGAGGGATGGATTATCATCAGGAAGAATGGTTGCTAGGAAAGAACTGAAAGCAGATACATCATCATCGATGCGAGATTATTGAGAAGCACATTCGGAAGTTTTAAGTTAGATATGATAATACAGCGATCGCGCGAAGGAAAACGATTACGTGGATGTGGTGGACGGACAGAACTAGTATGAGTAGAGGCTAAAGAGCAGTTAGAAGTGGGAATGACATGGAGGCTCGATAGAGAGTGAAGATAAGTTGGACCATGTGACAGAAGTAGTTTGTCGAATCGGTGGATGGGAGATGTTACTGGGATGATTTTGACGGAAGGATGTAAATTATTGAGAAGTGGTACTGGGGAGGTAGAGTATGGAGTACGTGAAGCTAAGAAAGGAGTATTAGATGCATTTAGATGGGGGTGAAATAGGAAATAGGAGGTATGAGATGGCCAGCTTTACTGTTTGACTTGCTAGGATGATGAAGATGAATGGAAGTTTTATCGTAAGTTGAACGAGGAGTGTGTGTAAGAGAAGGTTCAAGAATGGGATTATACGATGCGAAGTCAGGTGTTGATGCGAGGGAAACGTCAAAAACAGTATCGGTCTGAGTAGTCGTATGTGAGACAGAAGTGGAGGAGCAGGATATCTGTGAAAGTTTTGCTGATGCACAAAAACCACATGTAAACGGTTTACTTTGATACACCTAACGTTTAGATATTTTAACTCGAACAAGGGTCCATACGTCACAATCTTTACAATCACATCGAACTTCCAAACTTGTATAACGATCATTGCATTCTGATGTAGAAGATGCGTGATCAGCAACGGGTATGTGAGATCGATATTTTCTT
This sequence comes from Pomphorhynchus laevis, assembly GCA_012934845.2. Classification (NCBI taxonomy): domain Eukaryota; kingdom Metazoa; phylum Acanthocephala; class Palaeacanthocephala; order Echinorhynchida; family Pomphorhynchidae; genus Pomphorhynchus; species Pomphorhynchus laevis. The sequence continues at coordinate 140,840 of WNNJ02003577.1, read as the reverse complement.
GGCATGATCTTTTATCAAGAGATTAAGCTCAATCCGCAAGCGTAGCGAGTGGAACTGGCAGGAAAAATCTGGAACTGACAGAAAAAATCTGGAACAGACAGGAAAAATCTGGAATTGACAGGAAAAATCTGGAACTGACAGGAAAAATCTGGAATATAATTATACTGTACGCTTGTAACTTTTCCCTATGATCATTACATGTTAAATAGCGGTTGACTCACTATCGCAAGCTTTGTGTACATGTTACGTCCAAAAAGTAATCGTGATGGAGTACTTCTTGTCATCATGTGATGGCTGTTACTATAGCGAAATAAAATTTTTTGTAGCGCGCTTCTCAAATTAGGGAAGCGCGCTACACTTCCCAAATTGAGCTATCTTGATGACTTTTGATGTGGATCGAATTTTTTTAATTTCTTTATTTGCTAGCGGATTAAATGGTGTTGTTTTTCGGTGATTGATCCTCATTAGTTACAAAAATCATCAAAGAGTCTGTAAATAAGCATATGCATCCTTAAAAAACTTGATTGCTAGACTTGTAGCATTTGATTTTGAGATATGTACTTCTAGCCGCCGTTACCCGGCATCGATGACGGTTATAAGAAAATCCCTACTTGGAAATGATCCACAAATGTCAATGTAAACGTTTTCCAAGGATGTGTATTTCTAACATTATCAACGGAAGATTATACGTGCTTATACTTGTGCATGCAATCTGACACATGTTCTGTTTTCGTTTTGCCCGTGTTTCCATCTTTGGCCACCATACATGACTCCTCAACATTCCTTTGGTTTTTGATTCTGCCATATGTGTCGTGTCCGATTTTTATTATCTTGTCCCGACGAAGCATCGGTATCACAATTCTCGTTCAATTCCCCGTTTTGACTGTTAATTCTTCTCAAATTCGTCAATAGTCTTGTAGGATAAGGCCATCCAATTTCTCATTTCTTTTGAGAGCTTTCTTCAAGGCATTAAATATCGGGCCATGTGATAACGTGTCTATGAGCTCTGTTTACGATTAGGCTTTCGAACTTAATACGCTATTGTATTATTTACAAATTCTTTAGGAATTTCTTCTTTTTCCTATATTAGCTTGTTGAATGGATTTAGTTTTCTGGACATGATGTTCGTAGGATTTTCAGTGATATCTATACTGTTAGTGTCGCAATGCTTACCGCATTATCCGCGCCTAGTGTTGTCCTGACGGTTTAAATGTTAATATTAAATATTAATGGTATGTGCAAATCGTAAAGTCTTATCCATATAGTACATGTAAAATCTTTCATACACTAACAAGCATCTCCCTTTCCAGCTGATAATATTTACGTTCAGTTTCAGTAAAACTTCGTGACGCATAGCTTCAGTTCTGATGGACGTTGTTGACACAATATTGATCCGAGTCCTACAGGGCTGGTATCTTTGATGATATACGTTGGTAAGTTCAGGTCAAAGTGTGAAAGTGCACCTAAACATTATTTAACGCCTTTAAGTTTTTGAAACAGTGTTCCTTCGTTTGAAATGTCTTACAGTCTCAAGTTTTGACTGTATTTATTACACCCTGCTTGCTAACTATGAACCCGCTAAATGCGAGTTCATCTCGGTTGAAACACATTTGTCATCAGCTATTGCAAAATCGTGAGCATTTAGTGTTTCTAATACTTATCGTAGGGCTTCTTATAGTTTTCTGTATCCTATTCCCATATCAATATATCGTCTGCTCCGTTGCGGCAGTTTTTACATCTCTTTAGTACGTGTTGTAGAATTGGTTGGGTCTCTTTGGCGGCTGACTTAAAACCCATAACCAGCACATTGTGTCGGAAAATTCCCGTATAATATATGAAATTCGTAATTTTCCTGATTGTTCGTCTAAGAATATTCGGTGATAATATGATATTGGTCAAGTTTTGAGAATTTCGACCCATGGTTCACTTCTGTGGTGTTGGTTTTTAATATGGGGCTTCAGCTAGATGTGGTATATTAGGTTAGTATGATGCCTTTAACTATATTTTTAAGGTATTTAAGGTAGGTTTGATTTTGGTTTATATAATAATTGGCTGTTTATTTATTTTGTATTTGGGTGTGATCCTAGCAATCTGACGGGGAAGTTTGTGCTGAAGAAGCTGTCCAGATTTGAGTTTGAGTTTTTAGTGTTGAAGGTGTTGGTATTGGTAGATAGAGGTGTTATGTTTGTAATCGAATCTAGCATAATAGTTACTTATTGTTGTTAAGGTAGAAGTGCCCAAAGTGGTGGGGTTGATGGTAATAGTTGATATTTTATTAATTTGGCAATCTTGAGGATAAGGCTTGGGAGATTGGGGTGAGGGATGCTTCGAGGGGTTATTTAATGTGAGTTTGAGGTCTAAGACCTATTGCTTGAGTTTTGTTATTGGAAAGATGTTAGATCAATAATTGTAGTGATATATTTTTATTATTGGCGTCACGATTGTTTATAGAGTAGGGAGATTGAGTAATTATTGTTTGCTATTTTTGGTTTTATTTGTTAGGTATGTATTAACCTTACTTACTGCTTATGGGATGTATTCAGGGTTGGTCGGTGATAAATTTTGAGTGGTGGTTAAGCCTATTTTGATCAGATACTATGGTACTCGATCTTCTTGGGGGTAGAGTGCTAGTTACGATCGCTATTAATCTCAGGAGATTAGATTTATGGTATTAACATGATTTTTAATGGAATTATGTGAAGCTATATCGGGAAGCATGATTTGGGTCACTAGTTTGTTAGGAAGAGTTTTGATGCTAACGAAGAGTTAGTAGGGTTCTTATAAGTGTTGGCTTCATTTGATTTATGGGTCCAACACCAGTCTCGACTTTGGTACACTTTTTACGTTAGTAGTTCTAGGTTAGGTAGTAGGTGTGTATTTCATGGAGCCGAAACTCCTATGAAAGCATCACATTGAAATAAAAAATAAATATAAAAACAAAATGGAATAGAAAAATCAAGAATCCAAGACATTAAGTTTGAGGCGTTTCTTGAATTGCGCAGTTGTACAGCTGTTGATCACCCAGCGGTACAACTGTTAAACACCCAGCAGTAATGGTTTTTACTACCCAGCAGTACATTGTTGACCACCAATTCTCATTTGCTCACATTTATCACATTAATAACTAGGCAATGGGATGCAAATCACCTGCGATTTTATCCAAATCCGATTGTAGTACCAGAGGGCTTAACAATCACTGACTGAATCTAATGGGCACCACAGTTTTAAATCATCAGCGTATAGTAGGCAATTATACGTAAAATTTTCAACGATTTCATTAATGTAGATATTAAATAATGTGGGACTAAGAATACAACCTTGAGAAACGTCTCAAGTGAGATTGTACCATTCTGAAATAAAATCACCAACTCGAACAGCGAAAATAATTATATTCAAAAATTCACTTATTCATCTACAAACATGTTTAGACAATCCGTAATTATTATTACAACACAAGGCTTTAGTCGCAAGGGCTATTTCGCCTGCTCATCAATAACTGACATCGATCAGGAAGAGCAATCCAATTGCGAACTGATTTTTGAACCATCTTGATCGTATCTGTGTATACAACTATTCAGATAGCATGTTCGATATTGGGGCATTTCCCATAATATGGGGTTCTAAGACAAACTATGACAACGTTGAAAACTGTCTATTAAGAATTACACGCTCATTAGGGAATCCTTCATCACAATTGACAATCTTATACATCATAATCACGTCCAGATATTGTAGGCAAGGTCATATAGAGTACATACCTAACTTTATTAGACGCTCTGCGTTTGATATGCGAACTAGTGTTGTACATAACTTAGATCCACTTCTAAGGATGTTATCGAGATAATTCATTTCGCTTTGGGTACACGAAAAAGAGGCATGAATGCCATATTCTATATGATGTCTTATTAAAGTAAAGAACATGTCTCGAAGTACTTAATATTCAATGAACAAATCGAATGTCTCATCATACACATAAAGCGTCTGCTTTTAGAGCATATACGATTATTGTTCACGTGTACCTTCAACGATGATTGAACACCGATACCTAGATCACATGTGAAAGATACTGAGTTTACCAAACAGGATCCTAACCAATAACTACAATACAGTATACCCTTTCTAAATCTTAAGGGAATACACTTATCATGAGTTAGATAAATATCAGTGCGACATCTTCATTTGTGAATCACATTGAAGTCTAACTGCAATGTAAATAGTCTAATTCTGATTCAATTTTGCCCCAACCTTAAGATCATCAGCAAAAGCTAGGTGGTGCTTGCATTAAAACTGAGCCAGGAATGTGTTTAAATAAATATTTAAGAGAAGAGGCCAAAAACATAACCTTAAGTCACACCATATTTGATGTTACAAGATGAATACAATTTCAATTCCACGCGGACATACTATGATCCATGCGACAAAAATTCTTTAATCCAATTCACTACAATTGCATTAATGATTTAATTTCTGAGCGAAATTTCTAAAAGATGACAATGGCGTATACGATCAAAAGCCTTGCTGAAATCTAGGAAGATACAATCAACAACCATACCCTCAGAAACTAACGATTCACTCTTCTCTTGCATAAAACAGATTGGATAAGCACGACTTACATTTTGTGAAACCATCTTAATTTGGATTTATCAGTTTGGCTCGCTGTAAGATACTCATTATGTATTGCGACAATAGTCATTTCCCAGTAGAAATTTATTAACAGAAACGTTTGCGATCTCTGCGCTAGAGTCCATAATTTCACCGTCGAGCTTAAGCATCGATATAAGCGACCTAAAACATTTACTTTTGTGGACATATGACCAAAATACTTTGTGAGCTAAGTGAATTGAGTTAATTATTTTTTATTCGTAGATAAGTATTTTCTTAGCTCGAAGCCAAGCATACTGATTTCGACAAGCATTATACTTAAAACGACAGATAGTTATTATAGGAACGAATAAGAAGAAAATATCCTTTATTTGATAAAAATTCTATATTCCGATAGCTTCTGCTATCATCATCAGGATGATGATTTTTTTGTAATCCTGATGATGATAGCAGGAGCTATCGAAATAAAATTTTTATCAAATAAAGGATATTTTCTTCTTCGTAACTATAATAACTTTATATTTGAAATGGAAGAAGATTGTGGTTATAGTATTTATAACTTAAAACGACATTTTGGTTTGGAGCGGTATATCCTGTAAATAATAATACAAATTTATTTAACGCAGCAAATGCGTGCCAGCTGCACGCTTACAAGTTCACTAACAAAAAATGTAAAAGTCAAGCAGATAAATTGTTTAAATTGGATCGGATTTGGCGTTTGACGCACGGCAGGGAAGTTGATTGGCGTATATGGATGGGCAGATGATTTCCACTATAGAGGAGCAGCCACCATGAAGGAGCGGAGTCCAAAGGAGGTAGAGTAGTTTGGGACATGTAAAAGAAGGAAATTACTGGAACGCAAGGAACTGTAAACAGGACGAGAATTATCAAGAAAAGGAAGGTTGAGAAACGAAGGGGTATGAAAAGTTACAAGGCCGAAAGCTACGATAAGAAGACCAATAAATGGTTATTCGTCTTCTCTGTAAAGGGTTATTCCGGTTACGTATCAGCGTTTTCAACAGAGTCAAACCATGGATGTATCCATCGTTGGGTAATCATTATACGCTTATCAGGGGCAAAGCGATTAGACATGAGTATCAACTTATCACAAACGGTCTACCATGGTTCATCGGCAGAGGTTAGCGAAATATCAGATAAAATTTTCCTTTATTTGATCCAGCTCCAATCATTTTTTATCAACTAATGGATCATTATCAACTATTTAAAATAGTTTCACATCATCACAAGGCTACATTCAAAATATGTTGACGTCAAAAATCAAAACCCACTTATCACTATTGTCAATAGGAGGACTATCATATAAATTATGAACGTTATTGCGCGATCCATTATTGATGATTGAGAAAGTGTTGAACAAGTAGGATAATCTACATGTTAAACGAGAATAAGTTCCTAATTTAATAAATTCCAAAGAGACTTATCAGTTACGCTCCTGAACCATGCAGCTGCACCATCAATACCTATTCGATTACCTGGGATATTAAACTCACAGACTAAGATGATTATTGTTGAATGCACGTTTCATTATTTCACAGAACTCCATAATCAAGCAGTCTGACTTTGGTGTTGATTAAAAACATCAAATGTTAATGTCTTACCAGAACCACATATTTACAATCAACAATTCAAAAGTTTTACCGCATCTGAGTAAGTGAACACGTGGTTCATTTTTATGTCAGATCTGACATATAAAGCAACTCCTCTCTCTGTGATGTGCGACCCTATCAACACGAATAATGTTGAAATTAGACACGCTTATGATACTATCATATATTCCATAATGGATCCACGTTTAAGAAATAGCAAATATGTCAACCCCCAAAGATAAAATTATATAGCGACAATTATTAATATTACATAATAGGCTACGTATATTGCTATAACCCACTTTTAACCAATTATTTACACAACCTTAGACGAGTACAACACATACAAATTATCAAAGTTGGCATACACACTAGCATGTATTTGGCCCCGCTGCTATGTTGTTTCGAGGAATAAGAGCCGAAACTTGATTACATAGCATTCCTCCTGATGACCTATAATCATTATTCTGATAAATCGTATATTATTTGTTAGTTAATTTGTAAGAATTTACTTTTATTTTAAATTTCAATTTTAAATTTTAAGTTGATGTAAGTTATGAAATCTTATATAAAATTATTAAATTATTTATAATTATTTAATTGATAATTATTTTATTTTTATTTATCTTTATGCTTAATTTATAAATAATTTAATACACGTAGACTCTATTACCTTATATGATCTTTAATCATTATTACTGCTGAATGTCTTCACCCTCTTCTATAAACCTGAGTTAGGCTAGATCGCTTATGCCCTTCGTTCGAATGTTATAATGCATCAAGTTGATCTAATTGACACTATTGAGCGGCACTATCTTGTAAATTGTCACTAGTTGAATAAACACATTTCGTATCAACACCCTCCTCCGTGATCTGAGAGGATGGATGATTATTCGATTTTGCACTTTTCGAATCTGATGGCTTATCGTTATCAGCCTTTTCATGTAAGCTGGTTAAATAGGAGCAATGTGATGCTATGCATAACCCCAAATAAATTTATTGTTGGCAATAATGTAATTTATTAGACGCCAATAATGACTGATTTATTAGTTGGCAATAATGTGATTTATTAGATTTGATTTATTTTGTAATTCCTAGCATAATGAGAAGATATGCGATTAAGATAAAAGTCAAAATGTTGATCACAGTTTTTAAAATATAAATGAATGCGACTAAGAGGATTGTAGCACATCGTAAACTATGATCGGGTAAACAGATTTTTAAAGATAGATGGATGTGACTAAAAATATTGAGGTATATTAGTGATTGAAAAAACTGATGAATATCACCATGTTTTTTCGACCCTGTCAACAGATCTGTTTCATACCTTGATAGATATTATAAAGAAATAATATAGAAAATAAAATGAGGTCAATATATTCTATATTGACTTGAAAGTAAATACCAAAGACCTGTGGTATTTTGATAAATAAACTTAAATTGACAGGCGTCATGAGCTCATGAGAGTATGTCTCACATATTCGGAGAGAAACAAATGTTAATGTTGGTTACTAAAAATTAATTAAAATAATATTTAGATTTTTTTAAATGATAATTATTTGATTAAAATCAGATCATATTAAAATTAAAATATAAATTGTCTTTTATATGATTGTACAATATGTCAAAATTTAAAATATATAATTGTCTATTAAAAACGCATCTGTTAAGACTCGAAATTAATGCTCGATTAAAAACTTCGAAGAAATTGTTATTTAATCAGTTCACTAAAGATGTATGCAACATATATCTCCTTATGTAAAATTAAATATTGTTTTTATTCTTGTGAAAATCCTGTACTATCAAGTAATGTAACTTTTTCTTTATAATTTGACAATTTAATCAAAATTTCAAATTATTACCCAAATGCTATTATTCGGTTTCAATAAAATTCAAACATTAAAGAAAATTGTAATTTATTCGAACGATCTGAGAATTAATTCCTTCACATTGTCGCTGTGATTGTAGGTCGGCAACGCAAGCATTATAAATTTATTATTTGAATGACTCTATATTTACATGTAAATATGGCATATAATATAATACTGATTAAAATATAATGTATGATACTCTATATAATTTTATATGACTATATATTTAATTTTAATTTTTTCCTTTAAAATCAATTTTTATGTAAGATATCATATACTTTTTTAAAAATAGTTCTCTTTATATTAAGAATTTTGCAATAATAAATTCTAATAGCCACTATATATTATTACTATATGGTTATTGTCGTTCATATTTTGACTTTTTATTTGTATGTTTGTGCGTGCATATTTACATTTAATCGATATCAAATTATCTGACGAAGGTGGAATAAATGGTTATTAACCCTTTACTAACCCTTTATTCCACCTTCGTGGAATATAGGGATACTAACCCTTTTTTATATAGGGTTACTAACCCTTTATTCCACGAAGGTGGAATAAAAGGTTAGTAAAAGCTGTAATACATATTGTAGTTTATAATATTAATTTGAGTGAAAATTTTTAAATATATGGTAGTATATTCTAAGAAAAACCTTTAAATACTGCGAATATTTGTTGATTGGTTTGGTGGTAAAAGGGGTAAGTAGGGAATGTATTGTTGTTCAATAAATTTCACAACATTAATTCGACTGGGCCAATGTTTATAAGATATAATTGGCGTCTTAATTAAAATTTTTGTTTATCTAATTTTTGTTTAATTTTAATTTTATTATAATTAAGTTAAATTTCCGCTAGGTCGGAAATTTAACATTACATTTAAAATGTAATATATATATTCAAATTTATTGAATCAATGATATAAAGTTTTATTCACTTTAGCGAAAGTTCGCCAAAGTTTGTAAAATATAAGTTGTTGAGCACCAGCAATTTATTAAAATTCATGTTTTGAAAATATCTAAGGAACGAGAGGTTTGTTATCACTTATATAACATACAACCAAAATCAGGTAATCTAATGTAATTTAATCTATACTTAAATCAATTATGAATCTTGCAATCCGATAGATTTCGTATTTTATTTAAATTCATAATACGTTACCTATAAAAATTGGAAAAGAGTTATTAAAATTACTAAAGACGTTATGTTGAAATCTAAAGAAAGCATTTAATTTCGAATTATCAAAGTCTGGGACTCTGTCTAAATGAGTTGTTGAATAGACAAAAAAATTATCGAAATTTAAAAATTAAAACACAAAATATAGAAATACAATACAAAAATACAGTTACATAGATCTGAAAACGGTTATCCCGGAAGAAACACATAAATATTAAATAAATTTATTGAAATTTGGAGCAGAATGCTAACATAATTTAGCGAAATATTGAAAATTAAAATTGTTTTTGATCCTGTTCCCAAATTTCAATTAAGAAAAATGGATCATCAAAATTAAAATCAAATATTGACTATTATATAAGGTAAGGAGGCTAATTAGTGATAGTCTTTAAGTGAAATTTTTTTAATAAACGACCAATCGATAGATTTAAATATTCGATTTAATATAAAAATTTTCAGTACTTCGAATCCATGATTGCTTCGAATGCTTTAAGTTAATTGAACACTAAATGCATGTAGTTGCTCAGACAATAACAACATCGACATTATATACAAAATTGCAAATTTAAATATATTTTTTAAAATTATATATTAAAATGTATATCAAAATGTTTATGTTGCTCACTTTTATGATCAATTTTACAGACAATTTACTGCGATTTATTCACATAAGTGACTTGATTTATTTACACGACAAGGAAACATAATCAACACTGATGTTCATTGCTATTTTAAAATTTGTATTTATCAGCAAACAAGAATTAATTTTTACTTTAGCTTCTTTATTATCACAAAAAATGCAATTAGTCACACTTTGCAATAGATGAACGATATAACGATGAAATTAGATCAGCTAACTGAGTCTACTTATTTTATATTATTTATAAATTAAAAAATAATGCTAAATAAAATTTAAGTAATTAAATAATAAATAATAAAAAATTATAAATAATTATACCAACTTGAAATTTAAAATTGAAATTTTAAATAAAAGTCAATTTTTATGAATTAATTTATAAATAACAGACGATAAATTAGAATTAAGATTATAGGTCATAAGAAAGAACTGCTATGTTATCAGGTTTCGGTGCCTATTCCTCGATCAACACAGCAGCAGGGTTAAACACGAGCTAATGGCATATTTCCTCTGATGAAATTTGATTATATGGTGTATCTTATTTTAATACAAAATATATTATTTATTATCGGTCTATAATTTCTTTTCGCTTAATAGCTTAAATTTATTTTTAATAATATTTTGTTGTTAAATTTATTTTTAATAATATTTTGTGGATTTATATATTTTACTATTTTCTGTTTGATGATATTTTTATAGTAACCTAATTAAAAAAGATGTATCTATTAAATTGTATAAATGATTATTTTATTTTATAGTAACCTAGTTTAAAATACGCATCTATTAAATTATTTAAATGATTTTTAAGAAAGATAATATCGTTACATATTATAACAATTCCTAAAATTTTATTATTTATTGTATTGTACTTTATATTATATGATATGCAAAGATATGCTTCATATTTATAAACATATTTTGCTCATTAAAAATACGTTTCTTGTGATTTTTTGTCCTTTTGTGTATATTTGTCTATTTATTGATGTATAAACTTATCCAACACAAAAACATTATTACTTAAATAATATTTTGTTGATTTATACATGTGACTATTTTCTGTTTGATTGTATTTTTAAATGATAAATAATAAACAATATTTTATGTATTCATCTATTTTAATTTTTTTTAGTTTTTATCTTATCAAATCAGCTAACTCAGTCTACGTATTTAATATAATTATGAAATAAACAAAACATAATAATGCTAAATCAAAATTTAATAATTAAATAATAAAATTAATAATTGTTTTTAGATTTTCTATAATTTAAATCAAGTTTAAATAAAAAATTGAAATTTAAAATAAAAATCAATTTTTTAAGAATGGGATAATAAATAGCAGACTATATATCAAAATAAGGATTAGAGATCATCAACTGGAGCTCAAAAAATTCGTTCTTTGATATACTGATGAAAGAAGTTAATTATAATGATTTAAGGATAAACACAAATATGAATGTAGTGATTTAAGTTTAGAAACAATTATTACAGGTCACTGTACGATAATGGATAAAAAGAGTATAAAGGTTGAATCAGATAATATAACTACACGAATAATATATTGGAATCCAAAATTACATAAAAATCCGATAAAATCTAGGTTCATATGTAGTGCGTTTTAATATACATTAAAACCACTTTCTGTCTAAACGAATAAAATATTTAAAGTAATTAAAGCACATTTTAAAAAATATTGCAAGGTAATCGAAATTAATACTGGTATAAAACACTATTTCATCATGAACTCTACTAATTTTCAGGTAATTTTCAGAACACACAAAAGGAATAAATTTTCAAAATATAAATACATACGATTTTAGTAAGCTTTATACAAATCTAGATTTAGTAGATATTAATGAATATTTAGCAGATATATATTCTAATATATTATTCTAGTATATTTTACAAAGTATATTATTTATTATCCATCCATAAAAATTTGCCATTTAAGAGTTTAAATTTATTCTTTATATTATTGTGTTGATTTATATATTTTACTATTTTCTGCTTGATGTTATTTTTATAGTAACCTAGTTTAAAATATGCATCTTTTAAATTATTTAAATGATTTTGAAGAAAGCCAATATCATTGCATATTGTTGCAATTCTTAAAATTTTATTATTTAATGTATTATATTTTATATTATACGATATGCATGAATGCTCAAGCAAAATTATGTTTCTTGTAAATTTAAATATGACATCTTTACGATATAAATTAAAAGTAGTTTTAATTGATGTTAATTTAATGCTCATATCAAGATATATAGTTAATATTATATGATATAGTTAATAATATATTATATTAATATTATATTACATCATATATTATATGATGTTGATCAATTTTTAAATGGATCAATTAGGTTTTAATGCTTTAGCTAACGCTGTAAAATATTTTATTTCAAAGAGTTAGATATTACGTTCAATCGTTAACTCAATTGTTCTAGCTTCTAAGTAGAAAAAATAATATTTAGCATTAATACGTAAAGAGCACGAATGCTAGATAATCACATACTGATAATATATTACACTTGACACCAATACGCCATTTATTTCAAATGGCGTATAGGTGTCATACCAATACCTAAATCTATTTAATAAATGAAAATGATTAATGTTTTTATTGTTAGTATTCTATCTTTGTAGTAGCGTCTCGTGACTAATCATCGACAGCATTAATATCGAAAGCATTAATGCATTTCGTGTGATTTGATAGTAAGACTCATCGTCTATAAGGTAACATTATACTCTACATTACATTTATTAACACTGTCGAATTGAAGCTATATGTTTTTCCCTTGATTTCTAAACGTCTCAACGTCTATAACGTAACATTATATTCTATATTATTACGTTTATTAACAGTATCGAATTGAAGCTGTATGTTTTCTTCTCTTTGATTTCTAAACGTCTCAACGTCTATAACGTAACATTATATTCTTTATTATTACGTTTATTAATACTGTAAAATTGAAGCTAATTGTTTTCTTCTCTTTGATTTCTAATTTTATATAATTTAAAATATTTTAATACTTTAAATCTATAGTAATCTTCCTAATTTTAGTTAATCCTTCCACTACCAACGCTGATTTAATTTGAAATAAGAAATGATTTCATTTAAATTGGTAAAATGTAAGACGAAAGTCTTTTATTAAATATAATTAACAATAAAAGCAGGCGAGTTGAGTGATCGTCAGCCAACATTAAAAGGATCGAAATATTGATGTTGGCTTATAGGTAGGATTAAAGTAGAGTCAATGATAAAAATAATCATCCAAATTTCAATGGTAATAATAACTGCACATGTATATCGACTGAAAATTAGGAAACAAATCATAGATGACTAGTTTGAAAATTGCAATTAATCGCAAAAATATACAGGTTGTTAAATTGAAGGTAGAACCGTCAATATTTTTAAAAAAATATACTATCTTAAAATATAGAAGCAAAATATAGATGGCTAGTTTGATAATAGTGATTAATCGGTAAAATATGTAGGTTTTTAAATTATAAGTAGCACCTTCCCATACAAACGCTAAATTAATTTGAAATCACAAATGATTTCAATTAAATTTGCAAAATGTAAGACGAAAGTTGTTAATACCCTTAAAGCAGACGAGTCAAGTTATCGACAGCCAACATTAAAAGGATCGAAACGTGAAACGTAGGCATTGGATCAGTAGCTGATGAGGTCGACTAATACTGAAAGGTAGCGTCATGCTGTTGGCTTGTAGATAGGATTAAGGTAGCATAGAATGTCGTCGAAATTTTAATCAAGTATACTATATATATTAACAGTATATTGTATACAAAAAATACTATATAGTCAAACAAATAAAATGAACAAGTGAACTAGGTAATCGGTAAGTCTTTTAGTGTTACCGTTTCTTATTAATCATCATTGTTAGATATCAATTTATCATTATTCACCTCTCTTTTTTGCTTTATTTAATTTTTTACTTACAAACATCATCAGAAAATAATTATTATTGAAAAATTGCAAAAGGTGATTTTTTTGGTCAGTCAGCTTTTGAAAATTTGACTAATTTCCAAGAAGCAATTTTGTTTCACTATATACAGTTCAATCAAGAATTAAATACCGATTAATATAATTAAAATGATATTTCATAAGATTTGGTATTTATCTATTATCATTTATATTGGCAAGCAAATTTAACCAATTTTAAGATTGACCCTAGTCAACTTGTACTATTCCTTAAACCAACTTTACTAGTCGATTTACAATCCAAAAATACAAAAACTTACAATCTTTAAGTGACACAATCTGATTGTGTCACTTAAAATGTGACACAATCAGTGTCTGCGTTGAGCGCAAAAATCTCCTCACGATATTTTTGGCGTAAAAATCTCCTGAAAATTTATTCACCCCTAAAATGAAAATTTTCAAACAAAATATAATCAGGAGCAATAAAGGAAAGGAAAAGATAGCTTATGAAGAATATTTCTACACTATTAGGTAGTGTAGAAACACTACCTAATAGTGTTTAGGTAGTGAAGCAATATTATACACTATTAGGTAGTGTTTAGGTAGTGTTTAGGTAGTGAAACAATTTAGGTAATCAGGAGTAATAAAGGAAAGGGAGAAAAGGGGGGAAGGGAGAACAAAGCTCAAAGCAAGTATCATATTTGTGATTATATTTTTATGATTACATTCATATGATTATATTTTCTTTGAAATTTTTCATTTTAAGGGTGAATAAATTTTCAGGAGATTTTTACGCCAAAAATAGTGTAGAAATATCCTTCATAAGTTATCTTTTCCTTTCCTTTATTGCTCCTGATTATATTTTCTTTGAAATTTTTCATTTAAGGGGTGAATAAATTTTCAGGAGATTTTTACGCCAAAAATCTCCTGAGGAGATTTTTGCGGACAGTCCAGTCTCTGAATCCTACTAAAAATCCATTACAAATAGATACTAGGGCTATGGAAATATCTTTTCCTGAATTAAAAAAGTATTGCTCGCCTCAAATCGTCATGATTTTTATCTTTGAATATATTCAAGTTAAATAAATTTGTTAGTTAGAGCTATGTAGTATGTATGAATGTACTATCAAGGATTGAAAAATATTTGAATGTGTTATTGAAGGAGAAATACTTTCACTTTTCTGCTGTACAAATAACAAGCTGTCATACCTCTAGCGCTATTCAAATTGTGGTGGTCCATACAAAGAACTTTTTAAAGATTTCTAACTATTATAAACGATATGGATATTATGTCGGTGTATAATAGGATGGCAAAATATTTTAATCACCCAAAGCATGCTATACTCTTATATTGTTATACTTTTAAATTTTCAAAAGTTCATAGACTTCGTGGCGTCACTATTACTGTTACGAAATCAAAGATGTCTGACAATTTTGTAGCCAGCTGGCTTTGCGCCTTGCCAGAAAAGTTGCGTAGAAATAAATGCAAGACATTTTAGATAAATATATTATACATTATGTGTTAATAGTAAGATGATTATATTCAATAATATTTGAATATATTTTTATGTTAGTATGTATTTAGATGTTTAAACAATTCTGAGTTTTGAAAAAAAAATTTAAGATTAAGATAATTTCAATTTTTTAATTTATAGTACAATATATGTAGTCTCAGTTAAATGATCTGATCTATTAGTTCAGATCACTTATTAGTGTTTAACCTCCTCATGATGACCACTTAATTTTAATACATGGTATATTATTTAAGGTTAATAATATTATTAAATAATATTATTATTTAATATATTATAATAATATTATAATATATAAGAATATTATAAGAATACTATTATTTAATACCAGAGAACCAGAGGACGACCTATTCTTAAAGAAAACCAATAATATCTTTATGGGACCCATTTGCGGGTGACCCTGTTTTATCTTATAAGATGCTACAGGTGACCCTGTAGCATCTTATGGATGCTCCGACGAGCATCCATAAGAAACCTTTACAGTCAAACGAATCCACTCAATGATTCTGCAAACGAATAGAAATGTTAGGAATCAACCCCGTTAAGGCCTATTTGAAGGAACCTACACATTTGTAAGAACCTACACATTTGTAAGAACCTACACATTTTACAATATTCACATTTGTAAATATTGCTATAAAAAATTATTTAATATATTATAATATTATTATTTAATGATAATATTTAATATTATTAGGTATATTTTTTAATTTTTAAATTTATTATATTTAAAATATAATATAATCATGTAATCTTCCTCCTATTTGTTGATCGTTTATTCAAGGATGATAATCTATTTTTCTTTGTATAGAGAAAAATATATTTTATTTTATTAATTAATAGTTTATATTTTAAGCATTTATCATTATTTTAGATAATTTATTAATTATATATTAATCGGTTCATATAAACAATGGGTTATATAATTTTATTTTAAGATTTAGATGTTATTTCAAAATTTAGAGTACAAAATATATAGTTTAAGTGAAGTGATCTGATTCGTAATTTCGTTTTATAATTTCATATTCCGGTAAAATTAATGCAATAGAGAACATCACTTGAAATTTTTCATTAATGTATAAATATCGAGTAAAGCAGCAAAAACAAATCTATTAAATGGGAATTTTATCAAAAATATAATCTTATTCGTTAAAATGTAAAATGCAATCTTTAAAATGTAAATAAGAATAAATTGGCCAAATTTAATTCGTCAGGTATTTCGACAAGGAAGAGTTCAAACATAAAATTTTTTAAATCGTCGTTGTGTGTATGTTTCTCATATACGCCGACCGATCCAAAACATTTCACGGCATTTACGTATGCACTTTATAGCCAAACTGCTTAAATTATTTTAGTAACTATAATACTAAAATTTAAAAATTTTATGCAGCTCTATTTATACAAAAACTTATTTTCACCGTTCTGACTACATAAATTCGAAAACTTGTTTATGACGTATTTGCCACGACTTTAATATATGCATTTTAGCTGGCTGTATTTTCAGTTCATAGTTATGCTAGTTTTACACGGTCGGTCGCTTAGATTTAGATCCATTTAGATACGCCATTTGTAGAAAACAAAACCTAATTTAATATTAGTTGGATTTGAGCTATGGATTGAAATAAAATAGGAGCGTCAGGCCATATAACACTAAGACAATATGTTGCCATAAACATTAGAATTTTAATTTTATAAATTCTTGTAACATAACCATTTGTTCAAATAATAAAAGGAATAACTGTTCAAATAATTTTACAGCTATGGCTTTTATAGAATAAACCTAATTGTCGTGGATAGATTTTAGTCCAATATATAAACTGGATATCTGTATACATTTTTTTAATTGAATACATTATATAATACATATCATTTTATATTTAAATACTAATGGCATAATTTTTATTTGTATATTTATCAAATTTTAGATTATACAATGATCATAAAATTAATTTTAATAGTGCAGATATGTCTCCATTTGTCAATAGAGACAAATTTACCAAAACGGAAAATCAAAATCAAAATGACAAAGTAAATAATTTAACGATTAACAATAAAGCGGATATTGATCTTTTTATTAAGTAATACAATTTTACTGAGGAAAGAAATAACAACAACAATTTATTGACAAGAAAAAACAAATAATAATACACAAGATTTTTCCTGTCAACCACTGGTCCGGATGTAGATGCAGTGTACAAACTAAACTACTCCAGACATCGCGATTCTGGGCGACATACTAGAGTTCCCTTTCATATAGCGCAAGGCGTTCTTCGGCCAGTTTCGAGATTTGATCTCTCAATCGGCACCGAGGTCTATTTCGAGGTCTCTTTCTAGAGAGTTTGGTCTGGAAAACCCTCAGAGGAAGGTGATTCCTAGACATCCTCGGAACATGTCCGAGCCACCTCAACTGTCTTTCTTCGATATGGAGAAGCACTGATGTTCCTGTCGTTCCTCGATAGCAATATCCCAAGATATTAATCATTCCTTTTCAAGCATATACTGAAAGTTTATATTTAAAAAGGACCTACTGATTTCAGAATATACTGAAAGTATATGTTGATGAAAGCCCCGTTGATGTAATTAAGAAAATATCATAATGATCTAAATATCATGTATTACACAATGAGGCAGGTGACTGATTTATTCGTTAAAAAACTATCAATTTATATTTATATATAGCAATTTATATATGGCATTCTTATTTTATGATGGTATTTTTATTGCAATGATTAAAAAAGTAAAATATTAACACCTGCTAAAGATAAAAATCTATTTATTGTTCAGGGCGTTTAAACATAACAGTTGAAAATGACTATGGCTCACGTATCCGGGCTTTTAAACATAGAGATGAATAGAAAAAGAAATTATTACATTTGATTGAGAGAATCTTACAATCAATAGTCCTATTTAAGTGTTTAAATATAACACTTCAAAAGGACTATTGCAATAGTCGAAAATGTGTGAACAATAATTTTTTTTTCTATTCCTCTCGATGTTTAAACGCCCTGAACAATTGAATAGCACATCAAACGTTCACTTATACGTTTATTGATTGAACAAGATAGAGTGAAATAAATTAGTTTCTTTCAAATTACAATGACTGATTGATTTTATCATCAACACTAAAACATACACTCTATCTTGCTATTTTTAAGAAATTACTATTTTTTACAGATGAGGGCCGGCTGACGGCACCAGTGTGTTTTGGCATACTCGTGCCATCTGCCGGTCCTCCGCAGCAGCCAGCAGGGAGAGGTACCCGACACTGATGAGTCCGAACAATGACGAAAAAGTACTAGTTATCATTTGGTTAATTATTTCATGACTGTCTCACTGCCCATATACTATTTTTTAATTGTGATATTTCACATTCTTTAGCATCAAGATAAAAAGTTAAAGCAAAAGCATTTTCATTAGGTAAACTTAAGGATAATACTATCAAAATGATTCCTGTATAGTCGAAGGCCACGTTAAACATCATTTCAAAATCTAATTTACTAACTACTAACATGCGTTTTAGCACACCTACAAAGGTCTATATGAAATAGTGATTGATTGAAATGTAATGCAGTGTATGTTGTTATGTCCGATAGATGAACAACTGTAAACGACCATTCTTGATTGGAATAGCTGGTGGACAGTGCTCAGGAAAGACATCAACAATAGAAAAGATGGTATCTGCCTTGAATGAAAAGATTAGTAAAAATTCCGCTTTCACTATGAGGAGAAAACGACCCCGTATCGCGATACTTGATTTAAAGATGTTTTCCCGTTTAACGGCTGACAATAAATCAATGCAGCAGCACAACGTCGATAGCGATCGCATAAATGACTGTTTACCGTCAATTTACCAAAGTCCAGAACATCCTTCCGTAATCGATGATAATCTTTTGCAGAAAACTATTGAAAATATACTTGAATATGATCAGAATGATGCCAGCAGTTCAATTTTGGATATTTCTTCATTGCTGAAGCGACCAACCAATGACAGTACCGATCCAATATTAATTAAAAACACAAAGTTAGAATTGCCAGTAGACATCCTTTTTATTGAAGGTACTTTAAGCTTCTATTACAAGGCGTTAAGAAAACTTATGAATCTTCGACTGTTCGTTAACTGCGATCCGGATATTCGACTTGTTCGACAAGTGCTGCGTGATGCCAATGTCCGGACTTTACCGGAAATTTTAAGCTATTATGCAACTTGCGTTAAGCCAGCGTTTGAGGAATACTGCTTGCCGACTAAAAAATATGCACACATAATAATTCCAAGGGGATGTGATAACGACGTTGCTATCGATTTGATTGTTCAACACTTACAAGAGATACTGATCGAAAACAACAATACTGACGACGATATCATTGACGATAACGATGAAGAATTTATAGAAAAGAGTGATGTGGTAAATAGCGTAAACGCAGCGGACACGTCAGTTGTACATAATGGAGTTAAATGTGAAAAGCATGTACTGACAATTACGAGCGACGATAGTATGACACAGCATCAACCATGTGAGCAAGATAACCGAAGCGCACACTAAAGATTAAATTTTGAAAACAGTATATCTGTTTTTACAAAATAATATATAAATGAACAATTCATATAAGGTAATAATCTGTTCATATTGATTTTTAAATGAATTTCTGAATGGATTTCTAAAAATCATCTATATGATTTCGATAAAAGTCGTCTAAATGGATTTGTAAATTCAACTTAATAATTTTAATCAAACATATTTGAGACGCAATTTATGTTTCAACCGTCATTTATTGGAATTTTAAAGATGATTTCCGACAAATATTATAGTATTTCGATATCTAGTATCATCCTCATATTAAAAAATAAGTTGAAACGGGTTTCGACTTTTTGGATTACCGAATTCAGATATATGTAAATAACAATTATTATCAGTTATGATCCTCACACGTAGGTCTAGCAATTGCAGCTTTCGTTATTGTATTTAGAATTGTTTTATTTTTTTATTTGGGAATTTTGTGATACTCAATGAAGGTATAAATCAACTTTGCTTTCTTCTGTGTTCAAATTTTCGTTGGCTTTACATAATTAATAAATAAGCAAGCATAATAGGCAATTGTGTCTGGTCGAGGATTTGCACCAGATCGTGTTATCTTCAGAATTATCAAAAGTATATCAAAGAAGATCATTAAAATTTTTACTATTAATAATCAGTTAAAGTGGATATTGCGATCTGTTGCAGGCCTACCCGAAGCTGAAGCCAAAAAATGTATGAGAATTTATGGTGTTTTTATTTGCAAAATCCGGGCAGAAACAATTGGTTGCCCGAAAATAGTTAAAACTTAATAAAGCTAGAAGTACGAAAAACTGTAAATAAATCAAATCAGCTAACTGAGTCTACGTATTTAATATAATTATAAAATAAACAAAACATAATAATGCTAAATCAAAAAGTAATAATTAAATAATAAAATTAATAATTGTTTTTAAATTTTCTATAATTTAAATCAGATCGATTTCTAATCGATCTGATAGACAAAATATGCATTTCACTTCACAGAGAAGTAAAAAGTACACTACGAAAACTTATGAATTTAGCAGAATATAAAATTATATTTATGCTTTTTGATCCAAAATAGTAGCCAAATTATAATATTAAAATTTTAAATAAAATTTAAATATAATTAAAATATATTTTAATTAAAATTTTATTATTTATTGTATTGTACTTTATATTATATGATATGCAAAAATATGCTTCATATTTTAAACATATTTTGCTCATTAAAAATACGTTTCTTGTGATTTTTTGTCCTTTTGTGTATATTTGTCTATTTATTGATGTATAAACTTATCCAACACAAAAACATTACTTAAATAATATTTTGTTGATTTATACATGTGACTATTTTCTGTTTGATTGTATTTTTGAATGATAAATAATAAACAATATTTTATGTATTCATCTATTTTAATTTTTTTTAGTTTTTATCTTATCAAATCAGCTAACTCAGTCTACGTATTTAATATAATTATGAAATAAACAAAACATAATAATGCTAAATCAAAATTTAATAATTAAATAATAAAATAAATAATTGTTTTTAGATTTTCTATAATTTAAATCAAGTTAAAATAAAAAATTGAAATTTAAAAAAAGTCATTTTTATGAATTGACTAATAAATAACAGACGTTGTATCAGAATAAGAATTAGAGGTCATCAGGAGGAACTGCTATGCTATCAGGTTTCGGCCCCTAACTCATCTACCCAACATAGCAGCGGGGCCAAATACATGCTAATGATGTATTTCCTCTGAAATAACTATCTAGTATCTTATTCTAATACAAAGTATATTATTTATTATCCATCCATAAAAATTTCCGCTAATGATTTTAAATTTATTTTTAATATTATTGTGTTGATTTATATATTTTACTATTTTCTGTTTGATTTTATTTTTATGCTATCCATATGAATCGTTAACAAAGGACCAAACCACAAATAACTCCTCAACAAAGAATTTTTAGACTAAGACATATTTTCCCGCAATAAACACTTAATATTTGACCTCGCTGCTATGTTGGGTAGAGGAGTTAGGGTTCGAAACCTGATAGCATAGCAGTTCCTCCTGAAGATATATCTCATATAATTTTTTACACAGTTCTGGTAAATTCATATTCGATCAAGTGTAAAATAAGTCAGGCATTTTTTACTAATAACTTTCAATTCGAGATCTGAGTTTTAATCAGTTAAACACATATTATCACGTCATTTTTACGATATTAATTAACAATAGTTTTAATTGATGTTAATTTAATGTTCATATCTCGACATATACCTTCTTTATCATCAATATTGGTTTTATTAAGAATAAGGCTACCTTGATAAATTTAAAAATGAATTTAAACATAACGTCATTTAAAAAAATGAATTTAAACATAACGTCAAAATTTTTTTAGTAAATTATATTATTAGAATTAATTATCTTGTAAATTTAAATATGTCATTTTACGATATAAATTAATAGTAGTTTTAGTTAATGTTAATTTAATGTTCATATCTAGATATACACCTTCTTTATCGTTAATATTGGTTTTATTAAGAATGAGGCTACCTGGATAAATTTGTTCACTTATTGAATAAAATTTATTAGAGTTAAATACACATCACTCATATATCGGAACATATTTTTTATCTCTATATAATTTAAATTTATTTATATTTATATTAAGGATAAGGCTACTTCGCTCTAAATTTATTTTTAATACAAGTTATTTTTATCTTTAAATTTTTATTTTTGAAGAATGCTAATATCATTACATATTATTTATAAGTTTTATTAGGAATAAGGCTACCTGGATAAATTGGTTCGCTCATTGAATAAAAATTATTAGAGTTAAATACATATATATCATCAATGTATCGAAACATATCATATTTTTAAATAATTTAGATCTATTTTTTAAATAGTTATGAGCAAATTCATATTCTATAAAGCTTAAAAATAAGTCAGCTATAATTGGGCTACTATTACCACCCATTGATATACCTTTTATTTGTCTAAATATAAATGTCTATACCTTTAAATTATTTTGATTTATTAAAATATTCAAGAATTCTAATAATT
Source organism: Pomphorhynchus laevis (assembly GCA_012934845.2). Lineage (NCBI taxonomy): Eukaryota > Metazoa > Acanthocephala > Palaeacanthocephala > Echinorhynchida > Pomphorhynchidae > Pomphorhynchus > Pomphorhynchus laevis. The sequence continues at coordinate 117,866 of WNNJ02003577.1, read as the reverse complement.
CAATTTTATCCATATATTTATATTTACTTGATACTGTAAGTTTTATGAAATAGGCGATATATATATGTATATATTTTTTCGAATATAAGATTTATTTATTTTCTAACGTTTCTTTTTTCAGATAAACTTATTATTAAAAATAAATTTTAAAGCAACTCTCAGTCAAAATATTTGTTTCTGCGATGATCAATTATGAATTGCGTATATCAGGAGTATCCATGCACTACCGCTTTTCCCCGGAAAAGCGGCCTGAAAAAATATTTAAAGGAAAAAGAAAATATATTTTCTTTTATATAAAAGAAAATATATCTGCTAAATATTCTTTAATATCGGTTAAATCTAGAATTGTATAAAGCGTACTAAAATCGTACGTATTTATATTATGAAAATTTATTCCTTTTGTGTGTTCTGAAAATTACTTTGTAGAATTCATGCTGAAATAGTGTTTTATACCAGTACTAATTTCGATTAACCTACAATATTTTTTGAAGTGTGCTTTAATTACTTTAAGTATTTTATTCATATAAACAGAAAGTGGTTTTAATGTGCATTTAAAAGCGCTACATATAAACCTAGGTTTTATTGGATTTATATGTAATTTTAGATTCCAATAAAATATAGGTATAGTTTTATTATCTGATTCAATCTTTATACGCTTTTTATCCATTATCGTACAGTGACCTGTAATAATTGTTTCTAAACTTAAATCACTACATTCATATTTGTGTTTATCCTTAAATCATTATAATTAACTTCTTTCATCAGTATATCAAAGAACGAATTTTTTGAGCTCCAGTTGATGATCTCTAATCCTTATTTTGATATATAGTCTGCTATTTATTATCATATTCTTAAAAAATTGATTTTTTATTTTAAATTTCAATTTTTTTATTTTAACTTGATTTAAATTATAGAAAATCTAAAAACAATTATTAATTTTATTATTTAATTATTAAATTTTGATTTAGCATTATTATGTTTTGTTTATTTTATAATTATATTAAATACGTAGACTCAGTTAGCTGATTTGATTCATCTAACTTGCTGGAAAATTATAAGAAAAATATTGTCATATCCATAATACATAGTTTCAGTATTTCTGACAGGTCATATTAACGGGAAAACAAAGTTAACAGGTCAATAATAACATGTCAGTAGAACAAATATAATAAAAACTATGAATAAATGTCATTAGCACCAATATTATGAATTACGCATATTCGTTTCGAATCAAACATGCCTTTCTTATTTATGTATATTTAATTGACATGACCATATTTTCTATTACATAGAAAATGGTGCGGTAATTAATAACTTATGCTTGAAAGGTTTCGATGACTATCTACAATGGTTTAAAGATGACTGTCTACAATTGTCCAAAGATGTCCATATACCATAGTCTAAAATTGTTAAAAAAAGTAAAATATATAAATCAACACAATAATATAAAGAATAAATTTAAACTCTTAAGTGGCAAATTTTTATGGATGGATAATAAATAATATACTTTGTATTAGAATAAGATACTAGATAGTTATTTCAGAGGAAATACATCATTAGCATGTATTTGGCCCCGCTGCTATGTTGGGTAGAGGAGTTAGGGGCCGAAACCTGATAGCATAGCAGTTCCTCCTGATGACCTCTAATTCTTATTCTGATACAACGTCTGTTATTTATTAGTCAATTCATAAAAATGACGTTTATTTTAAATTTCAATTTTTTATTTTAACTTGATTTAAATTATAAAAAATCTAAAAACAATTATTTATTTTATTATTTAATTATTAAATTTTGATTTAGCATTATTATGTTTTGTTTATTTCATAATTATATTAAATACGTAGACTGAGTTAGCTGATTTGATAAGATAAAAACTAAAAAAAATTAAAATAGATGAATACATAAAATATTGTTTATTATTTATCATTTAAAAATACAATCAAACAGAAAATAGTCACATGTATAAATCAACAAAATATTATTTAAGTAATAATGTTTTTGTGTTGGATAAGTTTATACATCAATAAATAGACAAATATACACAAAAGGACAAAAAATCACAAGAAACGTATTTTTAATGAGCAAAATATGTTTATAAATATGAAGCATATCTTTGCATATCATATAATATAAAGTACAATACAATAAATAATAAAATTTTAGGAATTGTTATAATATGTAACGATATTATCTTTCTTAAAAATCATTTAAATAATTTAATAGATGCGTATTTTAAACTAGGTTACTATAAAATAAAATAATCATTTATACAATTTAATAGATACATCTTTTTTAATTAGGTTACTATAAAAATATCATCAAACAGAAAATAGTAAAATATATAAATCCACAAAATATTATTAAAAATAAATTTAACAACAAAATATTATTAAAAATAAATTTAAGCTATTAAGCGAAAAGAAATTATAGACCGATAATAAATAATATATTTTGTATTAAAATAAGATACACCATATAATCAAATTTCATCAGAGGAAATATGCCATTAGCTCGTGTTTAACCCTGCTGCTGTGTTGATCGAGGAATAGGCACCGAAACCTGATAACATAGCAGTTCTTTCTTATGACCTATAATCTTAATTCTAATTTATCGTCTGTTATTTATAAATTAATTCATAAAAATTGACTTTTATTTAAAATTTCAATTTTAAATTTCAAGTTGGTATAATTATTTATAATTTTTTATTATTTATTATTTAATTACTTAAATTTTATTTAGCATTATTTTTTAATTTATAAATAATATAAAATAAGTAGACTCAGTTAGCTGATCTAATTTCATCGTTATATCGTTCATCTATTGCAAAGTGTGACTAATTGCATTTTTTGTGATAATAAAGAAGCTAAAGTAAAAATTAATTCTTGTTTGCTGATAAATGCAAATTTTAAAATAGCAATGAACATCAGTGTTGATTATGTTTCCTTGTCGTGTAAATAAATCAAGTCACTTATGTGAATAAATCGCAGTAAATTGTCTGTAAAATTGATCATAAAAGTGAGCAACATAAACATTTTGATATACATTTTAATATATAATTTTAAAAAATATATTTTAATTTGCAATTTTGTATATGATGTCGATGTTGTTACTCAATTTCATCATAAAATGATGAAATTGTCTAATGATGTTTACTTCAAAAGTCAACATCATTAGTCAATTCATCAAAATTAATTTTTATATTAAATTTATAAATTTTAACATAATTTTATATAAGATATTAATTTTATATAATAATTATTTATTATAAAATACGTAGACTCTTTTAGCTGATATAATTGAGTTTTCTAACGCTCTATTAATATCTGCTAAATCTAAATTTCCGTATATATATTTCCAAATAGATAAATTTATATTTAATAATATTTCTTCCAATTAAATCATATGTTGCGTTCACATTTAAATAACTATAATTTACACCTTTTAATGTATCTTTATTCCACATAGAATTTTATTAAAGCACTTCACCTTTCGGTTTAGGCCGCCAAAATTAATAAAATAATAAAGTAAATTAACGAAACTACTAATCCATTCAAATAACTGCAAAAATAGTTTATTTTGTGTGTTTGCACTGTATCGTTAGTTCGTTTCACTTGACTTTTTTAAGTTCATTGAACCTTTCCATAGTTAAGTTTATCTATTACATTATCTGGCTGAAAATAATACATTATGCTACGGCAATACAATTGACTTTTAATCCTTTCGTTTAAATTTTAATATGTACACGGGAAGGTACTATATTAATCCGTGCAAGTAACTGTAAAAATATTGAACTATGCAGGATAACTCTATACCAATGCGTAAATTTACATATTGTCAAATGATCGTTTTCGTAAGCACCAGGAGAAATCAAGTTATTGAAGTCACGCCGCTTCACTTTCGATAAGAATTCGACAACTATCATGGAAATAAAACATTATAATGCATTTGATGGATTTTATATTAAAATATTTTAAAATAATATCCATAGTCTTCTTTTAAAAACTAAAACTATTTTAATTTATCCTAATTTTTATATAATAAATTTATGATAATTTTATGATAATTTATTATTTAAATGTATTTTAATTATTTTAATATTTTAGTTAATTTAAAATATTTTATAAGTTTTTAAAGAAATCATTTGTTATAAAATGAAGATTAATTAACGACTATGATAAATTAATAAAAATAAAAATTAAATTCCTATTTAATAATTTATTATTTAAATGTATTTTAATTATTTTAATATTTTAGTTAATTTAAAATATTTTATAAGTTTTTAAAGAAATCATTTGTTATAAAATGAAGATTAATTAACGACTATAAAAATAAAAGTTAAATTCCTAAATTCAAAAATTGTATAACATTTATTTATTATTTTCTTCATATAAATTTGATGATTTGAACAATCTGGTCAAGCAGTTACATTAGTCTTCTTTAAAAACTAAGAATACTTTAATTTATCCTAATTTTTATAAATAACTTAATTATTTATAATAAATTTATAATAATTTAATAAAACATTTAATAACATTAAATGTTATTAATCATTAAATTAATCATTTAATTTAATAACATTAAATTTTTAATGTTAAAAAATTACAATTTTAAATATTTCATAACACATTTAAATCTAATATTTACAATAAAATCATTACAATTATTTTCCACATTATAGAAAAAATATAATTATAGGAATATAATTCTACATTTTTAATTCAGTTTTTAGTAGTTCAAATCGAAACGAAAATATGAAACATATCCTCTCGTCAAAGTCCCAGTTAATTGATTTGTTTTACCCGAAATATTATCATTTTACCCGAAATGTTACCCGAATTGATATCATGCATGAGTAAAATACCAGACAATTGTAATATTATAAAATATTGTGTTTAAAAATTTCAAATACTGTAATTTTACAAGTTATAAAATAGTATTGCCTCGTAGATGAGAGCGACATTTATAGATGAAATATTGAACTTAAGCTGTTATATTTATTGTTAATAAATGCATTTATCCGGTATTATTTTACTTGATTGTGTGACATTATATTACTTTATAACTTTCTATTACTCTATTTATACTGATTTACTTGAAAATTTAATTAAATTCTATTAATTGCAACCACGATCTGACCAAATTTCCAAATCTTGATAGCAAATAAGTGAAAATGCTTCGTATTTAATCCGACCAAATCAAGTACTTCTATGGTGTTCTTCAACTTGTATATACGAATAATGAACTTTCAGATAGAAATGTTTACTGGCATGCAGTTATTGACCCGTTAAAGTCAAATTCCGGATTAAGACTAACTAAAAAACACACCAGCATCAGATATACTTAAATTTGTTCGCAAGTGACTTTATTTGTGAATATGGGGCATCCTGTTACTTGATCGGGATCATTTCAAAACTTCAGCAAACATATTTTTTTATCGAAAAAATCTTTTAAAATGTACGAGATTGCTTTACACAGCAACCGTAAATAGCAAATAGATACACGTAACCAAGTTAGTAATCAACTAACTAGTGATATCGACTAACTTTGGTGACATTGAAACATCCTCGAGTTGACTAAGTTCAGTTCTTCGTCTTCTAGAAAATTATCAGCATCATCTTTGAAAGAAAAATAAGCAAATATGTATGACAGATAAATAAAGTCAATTTCATTCAATCAAACAATTGGAATATGAAGATCGTTTAAATAAACTAAGCAGATACATGTCTGTTAACTGGCATCTGTCTTACAGATGCCTCGGACAAGCTTATTAAAAGTCAATGATTTATTTAAAGTCAATAAATTTTATTTTATTTTATGTAAGAAATGATAACTTATCATTCTTATCAGTTATTCGTTATTATCTTATCGAATATTCTTTGTTCCAAAAAATTGGAACAAAATACCTGTGAGGATAATATCGTACCAAAATCAGAAGATTTACAACTCACAGATGCAATCAAATTGAACTAAAAACATTCATTGCAAGTGGCATCATGAAAAATCAGTGATCCGGCTAGCGGATCACACACATCGGGTAGGTTTCTAATAGATCGTTAGAATGCGATCACCTACGGAAGTAATATACAGAAATATATCTACAACACTGGAGCAATCAGCCTAGTAGCGTTGAGCGCGATACAGACATCCTGAGTTCGAATCCTATCAGCACCAGTGTACGGAGTAAGCAGATAATAAGGGTCGAAACGTGAAATGCAGGTCTGGGTCAGCATCTGATGAGACCCACCCAGACTGATTAGTAGCGTATGCTGTATCAAAAATAGGAACAATACCTGTGAGGATAATATCGTACCAAAATCAGAAGATTTACAACTCACAGATGCAATCAAATTGAACTAAAAACATTCATTGCAAGTGGCATCATGAAACACACATAAGGTAGGGTTCCAATAGATCGTTAAAATACGATCCCTTATTATTACCGAAAGTTATATACATCAATGTATATCTACACAACTGGATCAGCCAGCCAAGTAGATGTAACGTTGAATCGCGATACAGACGTCCGGAGTTCAAATCCAATCTGCACCATTGTACGGAGAAAGCAGATAATAAGGGTCGAAACGTGAAATGTAGATCTGGGTTAGCAGCTGATGAGACCCACCCAGGCTGATTAGTAGCGTCCTGATGTATCAAAAATAGGAACAATACCTGTGAGGATAATGTCATGCCGTGCCTTCATCTCACAGATGCAATTAGATCAAATATTATTCAGCAGGTGAATTTGGTCACCCGTTGAAAAAATATACAATTTTTCGTTTTACATTCTAACGACTTAATTGTGCGTTTTGTTTCTGATAATGTTAGCAGAATTTAGCGAATTATAAAAATAAATTATTGTTTTAATGATCCTCTTCAAAAATAACAAATATTATTTGATAATTTAATTATATAATACGAATTTTTTTATCTAAACAAAATAAATTAATAAATTACTCTATACATCGACAAATTAACAAATTGTGCTATAGCTTGCAGTGCTTGTATTATTTATTAGTGAATTGATTACGTTCGAAAATGTATAAAATCTCAAAATGTATATTAAATGTACATATTTAATGTATTAAATATACATTGTTTTATCAATATTACATCTTTAAATATAAGTCAAATATGATTTATAAATTGCTCGATCAACTGAACATTCGATTTACAAATCGGTCTTGTTTGGTTGGATGCGCCGGATATATATAAATATAAAACTTTACATTTGCTGACTTTGAATAAAAATTTTAAGTTTCATTCTTATAAAAACTTAATAAAATACAACAATAACAATCAAACTATAGCCAATAAGGAAATAAATTTACGAATCGTAAAGATATCTGATATAGAATCATAGAAAGCATTGCTAAAACAACAAGTTACCTGGATCGAAGGACATGTTAATAAACATCAGGTCGACGGGGGAAATCGCCATCCTTCGTTGATTTTCCGTACACGCGGCGACATGATCATTAATTTCACGACCAATACAATCATTGGGATGCCAAAGTCTAACAACTGAATCGATTCCACTTGTTGCAATTACGTCATTTACGGGATTAGCTTGAACACAATTTAAAATTGAGCTATCAGCTTTCAAAATTTTTATTGGATTTGTTGTATCTCTTTCCCAAATAAATAAACATCCATCATCAGATCCTGCTGCCAAATATTTGCCATTACTAGAAATTAAATTCATTTAAAAGGATTATTTGGCAAGCAGATTATACTAAATACAATTTAATTTATCGAATTTAACTTTTAAAACTCGTCAGTTTAAAATTGTACTAGACGTAATTAATGTGATCCCGCACATCAATTGATGTGCTATAAATCGATTATTTCATCTGCACAACCTGTCTTCCATATTGTATTATTTAATAAAGAATAAAATAGGACAATCCAAATTGATTTACCTAATCTAAGCATATTTGTTGACGCTTTCAGCTTTGCATCAACAAATTGATGGAAAATTTGGTCAAAAAACCAAATACAAAAAAAACTTTTCAAAGGAGATCAATGAAGTTTATTTCTTGATCGCAATCGTGCGATCAATAAAAAGATCGCAAGATATTATAAGATATTGGAAAGCTCTGAATAATCGCATATGCAATCGATTTACACATGACTGAATGAATCGATTGCAAATGAATACAATTCGAAAGAATTAAACGAATAAATCAATTGATATCTAATCGACTCATTATATGACGACATAAAAAGCTCGATTTATTATTTCATTAGAATATAATTTATATTAAATTTATTTAATATAATTTATTATATTCAAATAACAATATTAAATTTATATAATATTAATATTTATACAGTAGTTTAGTCGAACTAGTATTTTGACATTCACTGACGATAAATAGCCACAAATAAGGACAAACAGCAACTATTTTTTGACAAATATTTGCATGCAATAATTCATTAACTAATTCAGTCTTAAATGACAAATATCTAACATAAAACATAAATGTGATTATCTATTAGATACTATTAGATATTTCGTTATAGTTATTTCATTACTCAGTTATTAGCTAATAGAGTCTACGTATTTTATAATACTATTTATAAAAATATTATTAAAATATTATTTATAATGACAGTACTGATTTGTAAGTTAGCTACGGATTATTATTTTGTATTGTGAATCAATCAGATCAGCTAACTGAGTCTACGTATTTTATACTATAAATTAAAAGATAATTTTAAATAGAATTAAAAAATTAAATAATAATAAATAATTTTAATTTATCGAAATTACAAACGACGCTTAAACATTTTTAGTTACCGATAACGTTATTTAAATAAATGCTAACTGAGTCTACGCATTTATTATAATTATAAAATGTAATTGTAAAATGTTCCCATTTATCATTTTTACAATGATAAATAGAATGACAGTGTAAACATTATTCATTTATTTACTATAAATGAATAATTTATATCGTATTTATAAAACATCATCGGAATTTGTTTTTTTTCTGCTACAGGAGTTCGGGAGATATAAAACGTTTTAGCAAATTAAATCAGCTAACTGAGTCTACGTATTTAATATAATTATAAAATAAACAAAACATAATAATAATGCTAAATCAAAATTTAATAATTAAATAATAAAATTAATAATTGTTATAAGATTTTTTATAATTTAAATCAAGTTTTATAATAATTAAATTAATTATTTCAATAAAGTGTACCGCCTACTTTGCTTCTAATGTCTCAGGCGATTTTAAACCGAATATATTCAACTGTGGCGTCTTAGTGAACGCATTAATATCAGCATTTCGACCAAGTTGTAATTCAAAATAAGTATCTTTGATTATCAGTATTGATTGTATCGTTTTGATACAATCAATGTCGTTTTGATACAATCAATATCGTTTCGATATTGTGTGTATAATAAGAAATCTCCTCAAACCAAAAAAAATCGTTTTGATGAGAAGTAAAGGTATTGTCAAAAACGAACGATATAAAACTGTTAATAATTAAATATAAAATATATTTAACGAACAAATATAGAATTATTATTTTTAAATCAGACTGAATATTTCCTCTAAAATTAAGCATTTGAACTATTTTGCATTTCTGCCTATGATTAAATGGTTCTTAATCAGCTAATTGAGTATACGTATTTAATATAATTATAAACTAAACAAAACATAATAATGCTAAATCAAAATTTAATAATTAAATAATAAAATAAATAATTGTTATAAGATTTTTTATAATTTAAATCAAGTTAAAATAAAAAATTGAAATTTAAAAAGTCAATTTTTATGAATTGACTAATAAATAACAGACGTTGTATCAGAATAAGAATTAGAGGTCATCAGGAGGAACTGCTATGCTATCAGGTTTCGGCCCCTAATTCCTCTACCCAACAAATACGTGCTAAGGACGTATATATCGCTGAATATCATTTTGGCTTTGGTATGTATTGGAATAATTATATAATTTATTATCCATAAACGTTTTCCCCTAATGATTTTGAATTTATTTTTAATATTATTGTGTTGATTTATATATTTTACTATTTTCTATTTGATTCTATTTTTATTGTAGCCTAGTTTAAAATATTTATCTATTAAATTATTTAAATGATTTTAATAAATCCTACAAATGCTATAATTCTTAAAATTCTTAATATTTTGGTATTGAAGTTGTTATTGAAGTTAATTTAGTAATTAAGTGATCTGATATAATTTCTAATAATAATTTATTATTTTTAAAAAAATAAAAATACTTATTTTTTCTATTAATAAAAAATGTAATAAATTATTTGTAATAAACTATTTTCAAACTAATATTTTTAATTTGGTTATCTTTTTGGTTATTTGGTTGAAGTGACCTTGAATCTTACAGGCAGTTTGTTTTGTGAGAGACCGATTGACTGCACAAATCTCTATCTCATGGATAGAGATTTCAGGAGGAAAATAATTATAAGATTATAATTATTATAAGATTAATGTTATATAAGATTTTATATAATTTATGTCAAGCTAAAATTTAAAATTTTTATTTAAAATAAAAATTAATTTTTATGAACTGACTAACGGACGATGTAATAATAGGTCTCAGATAGAGATTAGAGGTCAACAAGAGGAATCGAAAATGTTATCAGGTTTCGTTATATAATATACCGAAATTAGATACCCGATATAAGATATAAGATATCTTACATTCTAATAAATTAGGATACTAATCCTAATCTGTTAATATCTTAATCGATATTAATAGATTAAGATATTAGCATTTATAAATAATTTATTTATAATTTAATAATTTATAAATTATTAAATATTAAGGAATGTTAATCTAAATGATATGATAAAGGTAAAAGGTTCAAGACTCTATCGAAAGCACAATTAAAAGCAAAACTACTCACTCGTCTAAAAATGTAACGTCCTTAATGTCTGTTGTGGTATTGCAATGTCCAATAAATCGCTTTGCGTAGTCAATACATTGTATTGGTTCAATATCAAATGCAGGTGGAACAATGTTAGTAATTAATTCGTTTACTTTAGCTAGAATATCGCAATGCAAACTTTCGCACATTTGGCTTCGAGCCAAAGACGGGAAATTAGCGCGAAAAGTATCTATCGATAATCTTGCCTCATCGATCCATTTTAATTCATACAGACATTTTATTGTTCTAAAAAATGCCTTTACATCAGAAAATGGAGATACTTTTCCACGACTTGTATAGCATTCAGCATTTATCTGTAGCGCCTGCTGACAATCACGAAGTGCTTGATAAATGTCACCTTTCCACGACCGTTTAATATAGGCAGCTGCTCTATTGCTTAAAGCTATTGAAGAGTTTGGAAACAAGGAAAGTGCTTGATTGTATTCGGTAATTGCTTCCGAGTACTGAGCAATATTGAAATGTTGATTTGCACGACAGATGAGTCTTTCGAATATTCGATCGCTAGAATTCGATTTTGAGGTCGATAACGAGGACGAGATACGTCTAGATGAGTATCGGTGCCTTCTAGTAAAAGAACACAAATAGGATATGCTAGTAATTTTAGAATCATTAAGGTGTTCTATACACACTTGACGTGTTCATTTGGATGTTCATTGCTTAGTTTCGATTTTTTAAATGTATCTGCTCTATCTCTGGATTCAAAATAGTCTAATAAAATTCAAGCACAAATTAGAAATTAAATGCATATATTATTTAATACAAGCTTCAATAAGGAGGTTTATACAAGCAAGGAGGTTTATAAAATTCGCAAAAATAACAAAAATATTTTGACGTCAAAATTTCGAAGTTATGAATAGAATTTAATGATGTCGCCTGTTATGACAGTATCAAATACTTCCGATGATAAAATATTTTATAAAAAAGACTAATTTTTCTAGAAGAAAATTAGATTTTATTAATTGAATGAACATTGAAAACTTTGAAGTTATGAATTATTTTATTAAAATATCAATATTTAAACTAAAATTAATATAAAATTACTAAAATTGGTTATTAACTAAATTAGCTGAAAATTTGCTAAAATATATAAATAAAAATGTTATCGCTAAGAGGTAACATTTGCATGTTATCACATGCCTTTTGTGATAAAAGGCATCAAACATTTAAATTAATATTTATATTTTTTAATATAAACAATTTATTAAGCACAAAAGAATACAACTGTTTTGCATTTATTGTCAATCATAAAATCTTTATTTTGTTCTGTAGACGCAAAAAACTACTGAAGCAACTTTTGCAATGAGGGAAGATAGTCGGATCTTAAGTGTGTAATTGTAGCTTACCTTATTGCGATTTGCTTTTCTTCTTGCGAGGTGTTTTAACGTGGTATTAGTCTTTGGTCATATTCCTCAGCAAGTTAAAAATATTAACGAGATAAATATTCCAATGTATTCGTTCCGCATATTTTGGGTTTTTACGTGTTTCGTGATAACTTAAAGCACTTGAAGTCCAAAAGAGTATGACGGGGCATGGTTATTAAATACACGATCGCTCCATCATATTTCCGCTGGTTCCTGTGGATGATAAATGGAGCCTCGCTGAGTGATCTCGTGTTGTGTTAGAATTTTCGAATGCAACTGAGTTAGGAACTGGTTGAAGTACGCACTCAACTTCGACGCTTCTTCCTGCTTCCCTAACTATATCTGTCATAAAATTATTATTTTCTAACTAAAAGAATAATAATTAATCTTACAATCACTTAAATGGATATACATATTTCGTACAACAAGTAAATTTTAATACAAATATCCAAATTATGGTTAAAGATATTTAATCAAAATGTTTTAAATTGCGTTTAAAAAAGGTGCTTTACCTTTCGAAAGTGTTTTACTGGCTAGGCTTTAAAATTGGTTTAATAAAATTGAATAAAGGGCAAATCCAAAATAAAATCAATAAAAGCAGATTGAAAATTATTAAGAAACAAAAATATTAAATTACGTAAGAATGAATTTTATAGATAGGCTATCATTTTCTCATAATCAGCAGTCAATTATATTCAAAATGCTTACAAGTTCTAGAATCGTTTCATATAAAAAGGCATTTATAGCTTATAACTATAATATAAAACAAAGAGTTACATTCAAATGATAAACGTTACAACTACCGACTAAATATTAATAAATTGTGAAAACTAAATTATGTAAATTAGTATTTAAAATTGTATTTTAAATTGTGATTGATACTTCAAAATTCGAATATAACAATCTACCTTTAGGAACTTCGTTAATTGTTTTTGCAAGACAATATCTAGCTGAACACCGTTCACTATACAAATCGAAAAGGTAAATATGATCTCCTCCTATATTAACAAGTAGATCGCGACCATCACCACCATAAGCGATCCGACTAACACAAATATTAACAGCTGATCGAGAAGATGGGGGTGTAAAGCTCAGGTGACCTATAAATACAAAGTAACAAATAGTATTCACAAATATAAAAAGGTTTATTTATTACTAATAATAAATAATAATTTATTAAATATTTATTAAATATTACTAAATTAATTATTAATTATTAATTAAAAATAATTATTAATTTATTTATTACTAAATTATTTAATAATTATCTATTACTTAGGGAATTAATAAGTTATTAATACTTATTTATTAACGGTACTAACTTTAAATCCATGTTCCGTACCTTTCTACTGAGTAACCAGGCCATGATGCTTAGTTAGCAATAAGATCCGAATTTCTCATCATTCCAACGTCGGCTACGTGGTATGGACTTTAGTCACATCTCTATTTTAAAATTATTTTGTTTATTTCAGTGGACTTGTAAGCGGCCTTTCTGCACGAGCCACTTTAAAAAATTAATAAATCATTATATTACTGATTTATAAAGTTTCTTCTTAATATTAAAACTTAGTGATTCATCGTCCATGTGGTATTGCTGCTTAAAATAATTTTGTTTTGAATTACCTCTTTTGCGTACGTCTCTATTCATTACATCAACCGCATGAATTCAATGTAATAAATTTCTGAAACCATATTTTCCAAGATGCATTTTAAGCATTCTTTCTTTATATTGAACACTGATGTGATCGGGGTATCACAGAATCGGTGCTGGTGATTCTTTGATGGATTATTTTATATATTTTATCAATTTTGCTAGATTACTCAAGGTGATTTCGCAGCAAAATTAGCTACAGTATTCATTCCTTCCAACTGCATACACCTTGACTCACATATAACATATTTAAGCCTGGCATATTGGTATTGATTCGTCCGCTACTGCCGTGCAATGATACACCCGGATTCTCTGTATATAATAACAATGAATTAAAGCAATAAAGAACGCAAAAATTATTCTCTAACAAAAACGAAGAGTCTAAATGTTAGATAATAAATTTAGCATTATATATTGCTTTAATTCAATTTTACTAAATTTAATCGATTGGCAAGCATGATTAACCGTGATGGATTACCTTAAATTAAATACTATATATATTATATAGTAACATAGATTATATTTTAATTATATAATATTTTAATTATATATCACTGATGTGATCAGGAGATCGTAGAATCGGTGATAATGATACTTTGATTGATTTTTTCAATTATTTAATTAATTTTGATAAATCGTACGAGGTGATTTTGCAGAAGAAACCGGCTACGGTATCATCCTTAGTATAATATAATAGGTATCACCCAAAGTATAATTTCATGTCAGATTTGAGAAATAGTTTTGCGCTTTTCTTATTTTCACTGCATTTGTATTATAAATAATGTATTTATTGTTAAACTGCGACAATAAAGGAATATATTGGGCATATAAGATTGTAAGTGACGGTATATTGCTTTGAGAAAACAAGTCATTTATATAGAGTAATATATATTTTATATTTTGGTATACTTTATCTAAGACATAAAGTCCTTTATGTCGTTTATAAGATTATCTTATATCTTATATAAGATACATCTTATTTATAATGCTAGATCGCACAAAGTGATTTCGCAGCAGAAACCAGCTACGGTATCATTACTTCATTGCTTTCAAATCCATAAATCTTATAGAAGGTACATACACCTTCTTCATATTCAGAACTTAAAAGTTCTGAATATAATAAACTGATTACATTTCTATATTAAAGAAGCCTTTCTAAGGCAAAACGTTTGAAAAAGAGTTGCTTTCGCCGCTTTATTTCGTTAGTCCACAATATATAGCACTGTAAAACCGTCTATCATATACGTGATATTTGATTTTTACTAAAAATATGATGTTGTAGGCAATAAACTTCGCATGAAGTTTACTATATCTGAATAGTAAAAATCAAAATGTATTTGATTTTTAAAAATAAATTCTTGATTTTATACATTTTTTGATTTTTAAAAATCAAAATGTATTTGATTTTTACTATTCAGATATTTTGATTTTTACTAATCACTATTCATGCGAAGTTTATTGCCTACCAAATCATATTTTTGATCTTCGTTTCAGATAAACATATTTTATTGCCTACATCTACACAATGTAAGGCTAACATGTTTACGCGGTGCTTATACGTTTTTACATTTTTCTTGTTTTTTTTAACTTCATCAATTTCATTTTAATATTATTTTTAGAATTTGTGCTTCATAAATAGCTATGTTTAACTGACTACATATAAACAGTGAAATTAGGGAAATAAAAAATATTTAATATATTTACATATAATCTTTACTTGATTATGCAATAATGGCGATGCACTAAAATCATTTGTAAACGAAAACCTTTAAGTAGTCGCCATATAAATACAGTAGTTAAAATTGCTTAATCATGTCAAGACTCTTAATTATACCTGGGCAGAAAACAGTTTCTGATTCTAACGGTACATATTCTCGAATGTGAGGGAATATCCTAAAAGAAATTTTCAGTTAATATTTAAAAAATAACGTTACTAACCATGTTGCACTAGGCTTTAGCATTCTGCGATCAAAAACACGAACATATGGTCCAACAGATCCGACAGCCAGCAGCTCGTTTCTTACTGGATTAATCGCAATTGATTTGATTGGATTGTGACTACTGGCATACCAAAGGGGATAATATGTTAAATTAATGAGTATTCGACCAGATTCTCGCTCGCGATAATCGTGTTCCCTAATTTTTTCATAAAAAACGTAACAAAGTAAAAAATAATTTTCCTCATTCAAAATTTTTTGAATTTAAAATTTTAATAAAAATTTTAAAATTATTAGTATTTATTGGTATAAAGCAAACGCTGTGTAAATATTAAACAAAATTCGGAATTCACTAGTTAGATGTCAGAAATACAGGAAAGCTTTTCTCTCTCATAATTTTACTGTAATGCTTTATTTTTCTAATAAAGATATTTTGTGGCACCTTTTATTCAATCATGAGTCCACAACTTGTCTTACACCACCGCTTCTTGAAGTGCTCATACTAAATGTATGAGCACTCTATTATCAATTGAGGTTATTCTAAAATTTTCCTACATTCATAGTATTCGTATCCAGATTTTAAGCTTCTTGAATATTATGGAGCAAACATATTGAAACTACACAAATGCCAATAATAATTGATTAACACCTGTGTAGATTTATATATATGCTCTTGAAAATTCTTAAAATAATTACAATTTATTTAATAAAAATCATATCACAGATGATATATCCCTATATATATCATCAAACTAGACAGAGATTAGAAAACGTATCTCACAACATAAATATAAATTAAACGTGTTGATATGATGGGTGCTTTAACACAATATGTACTAAATTTAGAACATAACGTTAATTTTGATAAGGCCTATATCCTATCGTATGAAAATGATTACACTTCACGTATTATACAGGATACTTGTTTTATTAAAATGAATGACCTGATGTCTATTAAACTTACATTAGCATTTATGGAAGGTCTAAAATGCATGAACATATACATAACAAACATTTTTATTGAATGGAACCAAAGAAACGACAACTTATTCAATAAAAAATTTCAGTTCAATATTTCAATAGCTGCTGCTATCATCAGGAACTGCTGTTTCACAAGACAAATGATGGTAATGCGGCTGAACTTAATAAATTATATTTGTTTGATTTCTTTCAGCTTTATTTAGTGGATTAGCATCTTGTTTATTTTTATTCTGTGGCTTGAATTTTATTTTACTTTGTTGAATTTTTATTTTACTTTGTGAAAATATGCTTGTACAATAAATTTGATTATACAGGTCTTTTTCATTAAAGTTATACTTTAATGTTGTAGATAAAACTTTAATATAAGAAATTTTTGCGTATTGTGAAACAGCAGTTCTAGAAGCAGCTATTATAATATTGGAATGAACCATTTATCGAATAAATTGTCGTTTCTTTGGTTCCATTCTATAAATAAGTTTTTTTCATGTGGATGTTATGTATTATAGACTTTCATAAATGTTAATGTAAAAATATTTATAAACAGCGAATTGACCGTTATTATTTCTTCAAATTTCACTTATAGATTAATGAAGCGTTTGGACCAAGAAATAAAAAATATTATTGCTGAGTAGAATAGATTACCAGACTGTACCATCCTCAGAACCAGACCATACCGAAAATGGCGATTCCTCAGCAACAGCTAATTGTTTAATTCTGTTTGACGGGCCGTACAGAGTAGCAACGCTGTTGGGGTAAGATACATCATTGACGCAAATCTTACCATCAGCCGCTCCGGAAAGTATCTTTCTACAGTCTGTCTGAGGAGCAACCTAAAATTTATACAAGCTATCATAAAATAAGTAATTTACACTTTATAATTTAATTTAAAATATAGTTATTTAGATGTCCTTTGAAAATTGTTTAAATGGTTGTAAACTAACTTAAATAACTATTTGTTTGTTCAAAAGACAACTTGTTTATGGTTAAATATAATTAATTTATAAATAAATAATTTATTTATTGTTAATTTTAAATAATGTTAATAAAATTAATTTAATTTATTTAATTTTTAATAAAATTAAATAAAAAAGGATCAAGTTATTTTTAAAATTTTAATATTTTTTAAAATCGACAGTTACGTTAAAATCAATATAAAATATAATTAACGGAACGATAAATATTAATCGTTCCTTATCAATAGTGAACATTTGGTCACTAATAAAAAATTTATTTATTGTTAAATAAATTATAAACGATTAAAATAAACCAGAACATTTGGTTACGTACGAGTCGTATATTGACAAGTTAACTGCAGTTTTGATTCGCAAATTAAAACACGTGATCTTTAAGTATCAATGACGCTATGACTTTTTTACATTGAAAATAGTGAGTGTGAACAAACTTTAATTTATGAAAACATTGTGAATGTATGATTCGTTGGAATTTTGCTATAATTTGTGATTTTTGTACGAAAATCACAAATTATTATCACAAACGACTTTTTTTCTTAAATGATATAAATAAAAAAATACAAAAATACTGAATAAACGTTAAGAATAATATTATAATATTATAATATTGAAATTTTGAAACATGATAAATCAACACTAATCAACAAAAACAAAATATACAATTTGTTTAAACCCTATGTAGAACAAATTATACGTTTTGTTTCCGATGATGTAGGAGCAGTTAGAAAAATGCAAAAGTAAATTAGTGTTGATCGTTCTAAGCTTCGAAAATTTAAATTAAAAATGGATCAAGAATAGTTATTTTTAAAATTGACAGTTACATTAAAATCAATATAATAATATAATTAAAATAATATCAGAACAAAGCTGAACAAAAAACCATAAATTAAAAATAAATATATTTAATTTAATATATAAATCGATTGTTCCCACATTGATTTATCTGTTACAAACTAAAGGATCTAGTGAAGTTTATATATTTATTGCAAAGTCAAATTTTCATTAGCTAAGTGCTATCATCATCAAGACAAACACAACAAAATACAATAAAGGTGTTCAAAAGTTGATGGTTGTATGATTACCATAGCGCAACAGTTCAAATGACTAGAAGTGCTTCTATTTTTGTTAAAAATACAATGTACAATGAATGACAAAAATGAACAACACAATAAAATTAATAAAAAATAAATTAATTATAAATTGATTATAAAGAAAACATTATATAATATACAAGAAGAATAAATTAGGCAAAACGATAAACTACAATTCTAAAATATTTGATTATCGGATTTATTATTAAGCATCGATAATGTTTTTACTTTTATGCATAAAAATTCTTCTTGTATTTTTTTCTATCGTCCACTGCAATCACTTTACTTTTATTGAACCATATTTTATGATCATTGTGCAGGCAAAACCCTATTTTATGATCATGATTAAAAATGATCTATAACAGCCCCTGATCAAATTCATTTTAAACATAATATTTGTGTTGACTAATACATTTTGATAAACCTTATTCGATTGACCTATATACACCCTATCACAATCATCACTGTATATCTGATTTACAATACTAACCTGCAGAGTTTATATTGATAAACCTTGCCCTGAATGACCTATATACACCATATCACGATCCTCACAAGTTATTTGATATACAATACTATCTCTATTGTAATGCAGTTTGAAATTAAATATATTTTTAATTTTTGTCATTTTTCTTTTATGGACAACTGTCTTTTGTGCTATTTTTAGAACATTATTTTATGCTCAACTATTTTGCTGTTCCACTTATCATCAGACTATACACATATAATTTGTGCCTAATTGTGGTCCTATCAATCTATACCTAGCAGTATATTTTTTGAAATAAGACTTTCTAATTGTACAACTACGATGATATCCACTACATAAAAGACTCATGAATTATAACATCTCTTTTCTCTTTTATATAAGTACTAGAACATATCGCCTCGGCTCTTAGCAAACATGATAAGCCTAAGAGATTTTCAACTTTTTGGGAATGCTATTTTCCCAGTCTACAATATTTGGATACTTGTTAATTTTTTGGGAAACGTTGATCTCCACTAGAGATCAACTTTAATTAGAGATCTCAGTATATTTACATCAAGGAAGGATAGCAGATCATATTTTTTTCGTTGTTAAAGTCCATTGAATATTCTTATCTGCGTTATTTAGCCTATTCAAGATAAAATCCGGGTCAAATTGTTTCTTTATAAGTATAAATATGTCATCTACATACCAACAACATATGTGAATTTCATTCGTATATTTTAAATGTATCAATTCGCATTTACTCATTTTAGCTCTGTAAGTATTGAAGCAAGAGGATTACCCCTAAATAAACAATCAATTTACTCCTACATTTCATTTTCAAAAAGAAATTAATGTTGGGTGTACATAATTTGAGCACGGTAATACAGTCCCCAACAACCGAATGGTTCCCGAACTATCTCGATCCAAGAGTAATTCTGATGCTTAACAGTATAGCCTTCATCCAACAACGGGACATTATATACGAAAAGGCACTATCACATATGAATAGGTACCATTAAATATTTATTTTATTAAATATGAATAGATACTGTAGCTTGCATTGATTGATCTTGCAGAACTTACGGGTTTATGGATTTCGGTAATATATATAAAATAACTTTTTTGGCTTGCATATTCAAAAGTTTAAATTTCGAAAAAGTTTTTATTCATTTAAACAGAGTTTGCTGTTAAGTTAAGGTCCCTTAACTTAACAGATTTTTAAAGTTCTGCTTGTTAATAGTTAAACAATAAACGATAAACATTCAAAATGATGAATCAAATGCATTTGAAAATTTATAAAAATCCTAATGTTTCTTGAAGCTTTTGTTGTGACGGTCCTGTAGATCTTAACATATATTATACAACAGTACAATATATAGTCGAGATTTGTAAAATATCAAAGGTATTAAAATTGTTTAAATTCTTTACAGACGAATTTAAAAGAATTGTTTATGAACGTTTCGACTCATTCAAGTATTCATCAGAATATTTATTTTTCATCTAAGACGTAAAACAGAGTGAAAAATAAAATATCCTGATTTGAAAGAGTCAAAACGAAAATAAATAAAATTTCGTTTCTAATTTGTCGGTTATGAATGCAGGCAATTTATATATTGTAATCAAACAAATATTCAAAATATTCATTGAACTCAAAATTGTAAGCAATATGTTTTGTAATAACTAATTGAGTGATGATAATGTGAACGAATACATAATTCACGTAGGAGATCGATAAAATAGTGGGGAAATCTTTCTAATTTATTTAAGAAAGAATGAAACAGAATTCAAGTAATGGTTAAACAAAGCAAAATTTCACAAAATGTCAAAACAAAGATTCACCTTTACTGAAAATATGTTTCCTGTGTGATAAGTCAAGATAGACTGATTTATTGAAGCATCGCTAACATTCCAAACGATTACTCGTTGATCGTCAGATCCGCTGTAAAGGATCCTATAAAATTCTATATCATTATAAAAACGAGTTGACGGCACATATTTAGTAGCAATAAAATTTATTTAAAAATTCTTTTAAATGAGATTAAAATTATCGTTTTCTGAGTGTCGACGTTTATGAAATTTTACGATGATTAAATTCTTCTTTAATAAAAAGACCGTTCAATAAAATCCTTGCCAAAACTTTAATTAAAATTGTTTGCTTAATGTTACCATAAAAGAACACATTATACATATCGTTGATTTCTCATATAATGTAAAAATTATTTAGTTCAAAACAATCTTAACCATCGAATCAATACCGGCTATATATAATGTATAAGCTAATTCAGTTCATTACTTTATTTATATTTTATTTTGCATAAAAACTTTGCAAATAATATAATCCTATAAAATACAAGGTAAAAATTTAGCTTAACTAAATAGAAATGATATCGAACAAGAAAGGTAGAGATCGATTAGAGTTACCAGCTTTTAAATATATCCATTTAAATATATCAATTGATCTATTAAATATATCAATTTAATATATTTAAATAATATATTATATCATTTAAATATACTATTCAAATAAATTTAAATATATTTAAATATATAATTTAAATATATATATTTAAATATATTATATATTAAACGTATTAATATCTGGCAGATATTTCCGCTTAAAGAAACGATAACATCAATGTATCCAACGAAATACGTGATATTGCAACGATTATTTTTATTGAAAGATTCTTACTAAAATTCAATCCCTGAGTCAATGATTTGATCAAAATTATTTGATTTTGTATCATTTCCTAATTTCTTAAATTTTAAATGATTTAAAAAAGGTATCATTTGTCTAGTTGCGAAAAAACTTTTCATTATTACAAAATCATTTACTAAGAAGAATATAAATAAAATGTTTTACACTTTATAAAGTAAAAAAGATCTATCACTTTCGAAGTTCAGTGATTTTAAACGATTTTCAAATGTCTCGTTTGTCTAGTTGCAAAAAAAAACTTTTTCTTCAAACAAATAACTACCAAGATGAAAAATTCGCTACTTTTAATGATAAGTGAAATTCTCTATAATATTTTATCTAATTCTTGAATTTTATCAATTAATAATTTAATAATTCTTATATTTTGATAAAATATTTTCTTAGAGTTAAAATAAGGAATTTCACGTTTACAGATAGTATTTTTGTTGAACTAGAATTTAACTTTTTTCTTATAACGCTAGATTCAACAACCGAGATGGGATTTTAACGATTCATTTAATAACCTTTCATTCAATGATAATCTTTCACTTTATCTAACGCTATGATAACAATATTTTTCAGTAACTATTTTAATTTAAAAATTCATTATAAAAAATAAAAAAATTTAAATTATAAAATGCGTTATTTTATTAATAAAATTTAATGAAATTAAATTTTAATTTAATTTCTTTAATTGTGAAATTATAAACCTTCATAAATTTCATAAAATTTAAAATGTTTTATTTAATTGTGGAATTGTTACCTGCCGGTTTGATCCCATTCTATACAGTTAATACATCCACGATGACCCTTGTATCGATAGAGAGACACAGGGTCAGGTTTACCAAAATGATAAGCAAAATACCTTTAATTCTTGCCAAAGCCCCAATCTGTTTATTGACGAAGGTGTAAACTTGAAATCGCGTTTTAATAGCAGTGATCGATATCTCTAAAACTTGAGTATTTGAAAACACCAATCATCTTACAACGAACTTACGTTTTCCTCGCGCTGTATAGTACCAGAGAGTATATTCATTAATAATATTGAAAATTAATTCGAAACATTTCTTAAAGACAATTTTGATATAATGAAAATTATTGAAAAAATAGACGCGCGATATTATTACAACGTATTTTTAACTTCTATAACTTTTTGATATTTGCAAAATTAAAATATTTAAGTAATTTATCCGATCAGTCCAAAGCCGAGATAAATGTGGATTAAAATAAACATGATGCAGTTAGCATAACAAGGCTCATGTCATAATGGTAAGCTTTAGATGAAACACTAGCTGCTTCGATATTTACGCTATAATGTACAATACTTTAGCTACATTTAGCAAGCTTGTGAGATGATTAGCAGGTAGTAAGTTTGTGCGAAACATTAACCACGTGCATATCAAATCGTGTGTGTGGTAAGCAATACATTTATATATAATATTAATACATTAGTATTATAATGCTATTTCCACGATGAAAATATTCGTTTGCAAAAAACATTTTAAATTTAAACATGACAGTTTTAAAACATAATTATTAATTAATTAAATTTTTATTATTTATTTTAACAAGACATTTCATACAACGACATTGTCAGCTCAATGCGCTCAATGATTGGAATAAAATTGGCTAAAGCTGTGTCAATGTGCGTAGGGCTGCGAGATCGACGTTAATCAGACCGTTGCTAATCGGGGTTATTGATAACCCTAATTCCTCAGGCAACCTGATGCAAACAGCAGTCTCAATTCCAATGTGAACATTGCATTTTAAATATAATTTACAAGGTAAGGGCCCACTTGAGGGTAACCAATTCTTTGTATGTTGTTAATAAAGTATCTTCTGTTAAAAAACAAGACATTTTATATATAATATTAATATATATTGTTACATTAGTATTATAATGCTATTTCCACGATGCAAATATTCGTTTGCAACATCATCCGTTGTTTATCATCCGTTGACCAAAATAACTGCTATGAGCAGAAATCATTCTTTAATTACCAAACGATAAAATAAGATGGATGTGTTTAAACCGAAAGGCTTATTAAATCTGGTACAATAAAGGTCGGAAATTTTTCGTAATTTGGGGTTCTAGGACAAAATACTCTAATGCTGACAGTTGCAGATATTGATACGGTCGTTTAAATACGTAAACATATTTATAATCTATAAATAGTGTACAAGCTAACAATATTTGAAATTGCTAGTGGATGAGCTAGATGTTGATGCAATGTTTTAACCAATAAAAAATGAATGGTCTAGACTTTGTGGTGATAAATTAGTTGATTAGATACCCAGTTTATTTTAAAGGTGACTTGTTTTAAATATTTGTTTAATACCCCAAACATTATATCGTACTGCTATATTATGGTGCTGTTTCAGAACCATACATTACTCGGAAACTTGGGTAATAATCCGTGATATTTCACACAGCATTATGGTCCAGAATGAGCAAGGACTTAGGTTCGATGGTCAAGGACTCAGGATTCAAAAGATCAAAGGAAATCAGGTCTGATGTTCAAGGATTCAGGCCTGATGATTAAGGAAATCAGTATGATGTTCAAGAACTCAGATATAATGATCAAGGGGTCAGGTATCATGATCATGGGATCAAGTCTGATGACCATGGATTCAGGTATGATTATCAAGGACTCAGGTACGATGATCAAGGGCTCAGGTATGATGATCAAGGGTATAGGACTGAAAAGAAGGAATTATATCGATGTCACAAGCCAAGATTATATTTGGCGTATACCGGCATTTACAATGAGGAACGTTTTACTTTTATTCGTGTAATTTGGAATCGTGATTTAAATCTAATATATTTTAAGTTACTACAATATTTGTATTATTAATTTACACCAGAGTGAGCAAAAGCTCGTTACAAGATGAGTCACAATAGTCACAAAGTTAAAATAAAAAATGAAAAAATGTAATGTAATTGTAGTCACAAAGTTCTTCAATCGTCGTTTGAATGCAGTTTTTAATGTACATGTTACTATGTGAACAGGTAGATTGTTCCATACAGTGCGCACCCTATCTGGTAAACCTCTGCATACATCTCTGATGTGCCGTTTTGCCATGATGTGAAGGCCGTGACCTCTGAGTGTTGATTCCTTGCGGATGGGAGGATATTTGTCAAAGGATGATCACGACAATTTACGGCTGCCCATGTCATCATCAAGTCCGATATTAATAGAGACTTTTCTATTGATGTAACGCCTAGCAAGTGAATTCTATTTTCAAATGGTAAGCCTCTTATCGAGGGAACCAAATGCGTTGCTTTGTGTAGCACCTTTTCATTATTCGTTTGCTCAGTTTTTGATTGAGGATGCGTGGCTTGCGATGCATATAACACGTGACTCAGAATCAACGATTCATAAAGTTGTTTAAATGACGGAATGTCGACTGCAAATAGTTCTGCGTAGCATAGCAAGAATTTTTAAGCACTTAGTTTTGACTGCAGCGGAGTTGATATTTGTTTTTAGGTCATCTGTTATTATTAAACCTAGGTCCTTGTATGAGTTGACCATGTTTATTTGCCTTCCGCTTACTTCATATTTTGCAATATGTCGCCTGCGTCCAATGTGCATATGATCACATTTTTCTGGGTTTATAGTCAAATTCATTGCACCTGCCCAATGCTGCAGGTTCGATATGTCAAATTGTAGGATGTGCATGTTGTTGTCGTTTTTGATGGCCCGCCAAATTTTAATATCATATGCATATAGAATACAGTCAGAAGCTATAAGTGGTATTACGCCATTGATGTATATATTAAAGAGCGTTGGGCTCAGGACTGAACCTTGTGGAACGCCAGAGTGTAGTTGAATGTTAGATGAAAACGTGTCTCCTATTTTAACCGTAAATGAGCGACTGTATAAGAAGTCAGAAATCCAATGGAGGATGCAAGTGTGCACATCAATGTCATATAATTTACCGATAAGGATTGAATGGTCTACTCGATCAAATGCTCGCGATAAATAAAAAACAATGTTAATGTCGTTTCCGGCGTCTATCGAAGACGCCCAGCTGTGTCTCGCGGTGAGTAAGTTTGTCGTAGTGGATCTTAGTTTACGAAAACCATGTTGTTGATTATTCATGATTCCCTTCCTGTTGATGAATGTTTCCAATTCAGCAAGCACTATTCGCTCCAAGAGTTTGCAAGATATGCATATAAGGCTTATTGGACGGTAGTTCGATAAACGTAATTTATTTCCTTTCTTATAGATTAAGCACACTATTGCGGTTCTCCAGTCATCAGGTAAAATCGATGTATATAACGAGGTAACAAATAGGCATGAAGAGGTGTACACACAGTGATTGCGAGTTCACGTAGGGCAATTGACGGTATACCGTCTGGCGCAGAGAAATTAGTTCTTGGTAGTCTTATTAGTTCCGAGAATACATTATTTAGTTGAACGATTTTTAGGCGTTCGTCTAGATTAGCTGAGGTACTATTCCTTTCAAAACGTTCGAACGTTACCTTCTTACTGATTGATGACGGGTTCTCCATTGCAAATTCGTTTGCAAATAAATCAGCAATCGATTTTTGGTCGCATACCAAGTTGTCCGCGTCGTCCAATACGCATTGTAGTTGAGCGTATCTCGATTTGCTCTGCTTGGTTACAAACTAATAGAATCGCTTTGGGTCAGATCGAATTTGGGAACATAGATTATACAGGAATGTCCATTGCTCATTACGTTTAATTGACGTCGCGTAGTTTCGAGCTTTTCTGTAAGCCTCGAAAGTGCCGTGCCCAGTTCTGTATTTGTGAAATGCCAAGTTGCGTTTTTTGATTGCCTGTCTTACAGAGTGTACGAGCCACTGAGTTGCTTGCCTTGGTTTCGTTTTTACGTTAATGGTAGGTGAAAATATGTCAATAATAATTCCAACTTACATGAGGCATATTGAAGTCATCGAAGATTAACATCCCCTTCCTATGCAAGTGACGGTTGATCGAATTAATAATGTCGATAGTTCGTGATCTGGGAGAGCGATAAAACAAAACAACAGTAATATGCGATTCCATGTTGGATTTAACTTTGATCCAGATGGGTTCGTTACCGGTTGAGTTATCAACAGTTGATTCAATAAGTTCACTGTATAGGGGTATCAGAAACAAATATGGCCACACCTCCAGCACGTGAGGTTCTGTCTGCTCTGTGAACACTGTACCCAGGTATTGCGATTTCAGTATCACTGATCGACGATGAGACCCCTGTTTCAGTAAGTGCTAAGATATCAAAAGTCTCTTCATGTGTTAAATGAGACAGATCGTCGAGTTTATTCGGTAGGGTCAGCACATTAGAAACATTACACGAAAATTGCAGAAGTCATTATTGGACATGAGCGCCATCGGAGAGTGAACTTTGATATTTGCCCGGTTGAGGTTGTCAAAAATACTATTTAACGGCGTCACTGTTTCTGTGGGGTAGCGGCGCATATAGTACGCATGTGATCTACTTCGACACAAAGCTTCTGGACGTCCCCATAGGTTACGAGTGATTGCGAAGAGCAAAGTTTGGCCGCCAGTTCATACGCTTGAGTCGCACTACTTGAAAATTCTGAATTGACAAGTTAATTTCTCCACTTTATCTCATCTCTATTAGTTCCAGTTTAGCGAGTTTTAGTCGAGCTCGTTCGTCTGGATCTAGATCTTGCAGAATATTCAGTCCGGTATCACGAAGTTTATACCGTTGTGAGAATACATTATATCTCATTGTTTTGTTCTAAAATACCATTTTTAGAAGCCTTGATCTTCCATCTTGTTGACGCTTACCCACGCGAATTAAATTCACAATACTTATAGCATTAAATTCGTCTACGTTCTTTGATGGCATCATCATAGAGAGAGGACCGAGCTTATCATATCCGTGTCCTCTTTCAGTCGATAATGATTATTCAAACTGGAAGGTTCCCTCAGACTAGCTACTAGCAAACAGCAGGCACGATATTCCTCTGTATGTGTAGTAGATCTCCTATGATTTGAATGATTATTACTCGGAGTATCCGATGTTGTCAACGGTAATTGATTGAAAACTTCCTGTGTTGCTTTTGAAGGAGTGTGGTCGTGATTGTGACTTTGAGATTCGCTTTGTCGGGACATTGGAGATTTTTCTCTTTGACATTTAGTTGAACTATTATCAGGTATTTCCTCCGATGTTTTCATCATTCGCAGATGCCGTTGGTTTCTGCTCCACACGCTGGCCGAACTGGGTATTATATGCGCACACGTCGATTTGGGAGCTAGAAGCTGCTCTGTAGAAACATTATGGAAAGATAGGTCCTCTGGATTTTGTGTGGTTGGCTTAGAAATGGAATATGGAATAGATATATAAGTTATAACAATTTGCGGCTCCGTCACTGTCTCGGTAGATTTATCATAAACTTGACAAAATCCATCTTGCTACAATACAATTTGCGACTCCTTCACTGTCTTAGTAGATTTATCAGAAATTTGAGAAATTTCATCCTGCTGCGATGCCATTTCTAATTGATTTAAGCGTTCTATTAACAAGTTGATTTGTTTCGCCGCACAGAATCAGCAGTAGAACGGTGGCCCGCCACAAGTTTCCTGACCCAAAGCACAATTATGTGTTACTGATGTCCAGATTTGACAGCCGCTAGCGGAGCATTCCACTTGTATGTTCTCGAGCTTGCCGGTTTTATCGGTATCAACAGAGATTACTCGCTTGGCTTTTGGTAGATTTTTCTTCTTGGCTCTCATTAACTGTAGGATATGTAAATTGATATATAGTATCAATTTATGTAAAATACTCAGTATATTTATGTGTGTATATTATATACGTCAATGATATCTGATGTAATGCTTTAATCGATACTTGAAGCTCAGACAGTTTTACCGATGAATCGCTGGCTAATCGTTGTATAAGTGAAATTATAGTAAAACCAGTAATTATGCATAATTGTAAGTAGTTTGTAATCAATAAATTTAAATGTAAGTAGTTAGTTATCAAAGAATTTGTTAAACTAGTCTGAACTAGTATGAACAAGTTTTGTGGTTATAAGTCAACATGTGACTTTGCTACCGCGACGCGTTCAAAATAGTTTTTTTTATATTTAGTAATGTTATAATAGATTTGAACTATTACATTAACAACTATCCGAACGGCTTTTTTAATCTTATTTTCAATAATTGTTTGACAATTGTAGAAGCTTTTCATTTTGTGCAAGTAGCAAATAAATTTACAAAAGTTCAACTTGACCGTATGAATAGAATACTTTGAGAACAGTTGTTGAATTTGCTGTCGGTGTGCAGCATTGCACAATAAATAGAAAATTGATATGTGATCTGTGCTATCGCTATAATGAGGCAAGAATATGCATGCATAATGAGGTCGTCAACCAATCGGAAACAAGTTTCTATATGCACAAAGGGAGAAGACATTTCGAAGATTTTTTCATTCTGTATCTCGAGTAAATAGTAAATCACTAAAGTTGAATTATGTCTGGACGTGGAAAAGGTGGTAAGGGACTTGGAAAGGGAGGTGCAAAGCGTCACAGGAAGGTTCTTCGTGATAATATCCAAGGAATCACGAAGCCTGCAATTAGGCGATTGGCTAGACGAGGAGGAGTGAAAAGGATCTCTGGTCTGATTTACGAGGAGACAAGGAACGTCATGAAGTCGTTCCTGGAGAGCGTTATCCGTGATGCGGTTACCTATACTGAACACGGAAAGCGGAAAACCGTCACCGCAATGGATGTGGTCTATTCTCTGAAGAGGCAAGGCCGCACCCTGTACGGATTCGGGGGTTAATTGACTAAGAGTTTGTAAATAAATTTTGTTTATTTTATTTAATAAAATGTTAAATTTGCAAATTAATAATTAATTTTAATAAATTAGATGACAGTAGTAATTAGAATAATGTGAATTGTGTTGCAGGTGCAAATTTTTAAGATTTTGAAATGAAAAAAGGTGAAGGTGATATAAGGAGAATAACAGGTTGAAGTGATGTTGTGGTTATTAATAAATTAATAAATTTGTCAATTAAAAATTAATCTATACATTACATTTACAGATACTTGTCTACGTATAAAAAATCAATAAGAATTGACAAATAACGTATCAGATTAAGGATTAAAGGTCATCAAGAGAAACTGTCATGTTATCAGGCATCGAGCCCTATTCCTCGACCAAACGTAGCAGTGGGGTTAAATATGTGCTAATGACGTATTTCCTCTAATGAAATTAATTATTTAGTGTACCTTATTCCAATTCAAATTATATTATTTGTTATCCATCCGTTAAAAATTTTCAAAGAATAGTTAAAATTTTAAATAATATGATTTATACTTAATAAAAAATAAATCCAAACTTGGTTGAAAATTAGCAGAAAAATGCCGTATCAAGAATACAGTTTCAGTAATTCAGTATTCAATATGTTCGCAAATAATAAATAGAAGATAATGTTTACTGCAATGCTCGAATTAATATAAAATAAGTAATAAATGAGAATCTGCTATCTGAGTCAATTTATTTTAAATTAAAAACTGCTAATTAAAAAATTAAATAATAAATAAACAAATAAAAATAGTAATGAATAATATAAGATTTTGTATGATATATATAAAGTTTAAAGTTAAATCAAATTTAAAATTAAATAAATAACCAACGATGCATCATAATAAGGATTACTTAGTCATCAAGACTAACTGCTATATAAATGAATATTTATTAATATAATATTGATACTCAATTTATATTAATATAAATTGATATATATATATATATATATATATATATATATATATATATATATATATATATATATATATATATATAATATAAAAGGAATATTGATTAGCGAAATATCAAATAAAATTTGTAATTTTCTGAAGATTCTAGCAGAGGATAGCTAAATATCAAAAAAATTTCTTTGATCCAGCTACAATAATTCTTTATAAATTACAGTTTTTACAATTGTATTTTTACCTAATAACTATTGTAATCACGTCTTGTGGGCATGTCTTATGATCATACCGTCATCTAGGTGATACCTTAAGAATGCCGTGATGCAGAGTAGGTTTAAGACGATTTGTAAGTATTTGGTTCATTAGGCGTCTGCTTTATGTTATTTTATAAAAATAACTCTACGTTCCTTCTCAACAGACAACGTTTGGTAACACACTGAATCCGTGACTCATCCAGTTCATAAACTGGATGCAGACTTTGAATGAAGTAACGTTTTTTGTGTGAACTGGTAATCATTTGTTCTATCAATCATCGTCCTTCTTCTGATCTGTTCTTTGACAACATTTGTTAAACTTTATAATGGTCTGTTTTGACATACACTCACGATTTAAAAGTGTGAAATTGTTATAACTTTTTATTTCTACTAATCACCATTACTTGATGATATTAAACTCAATTTCTAATGATAAAAATAAACGTCAATGCTTGAAACCTCTTTGAATTGAAACAATAAATTAAAACAAGGAATTGCGTAACATAATTTTAAAGCAAAAACAACGATTGTAACAAAAAATATCGGAAAATGTTACGAATTCAAATGATTACGAAAATTTCTGATAGAATAGAATTTATGGCAAATGTGTACGGATCCACTTACATGTCCATCAATAAATAAAAAGAGAAAAGAAAAAATCAAATTCGGTACCTTACATTAGTTAGAAATATGTAAGTAAGTAAGTAAGGGTTTTATTAATAACTATATAACTGATAAAAAACTTAAGAAACAAAAACATGCAAAAGAAAACTTTAAATAGAAGCTGTTCACGACGTGTATTTTGAAATCTTCAACTTATATTCACGGCCTCAGGTCCAGAGAGATCTGAGCCCCTCGGCCACACCAGCGCGCCGCCCTCTGACTGAACCATTCGGGGTCTCTCACACACCTAAGGGTCCAGTCAAGGCGGACTATGGTTGGTAATCTCGAGATGAGGAGCTTGAGAAACCTTAGTCTTTGTTCTGGGGGACGTCCTCGTGAGAAGAAGACTAATCCCGAGATATCCCAAGTACCCCAGAGGCGCACTTGGGTTATCCCATTCAATGACAGATGCTGGGCCCGTTTCAGAGCCCACCTAGCTTTCTTCAGGATACGTTTAAGTCTATCCATGTCAGCTTTCGCCGACCAATTCACCGTAACGGTGAACCCCAGATATTTTACTCGACTCGTGAAGATGGGGAGTGGTTGATGCTGCAAAATGGAGGAGAGTGCAGAGAGTGCTAGTCTCTTAAGTTTCTTTTTGGTGGCAGGAACGCCATTAAAGACTACCACCTGTGATTTAGAGGAGTTTAAAATAAGATTGGATAGGGGCAACTGATCTTTTAATCTTAAAAAGAAACGGATGATGTCAGAGATTACATCTTTGCACCTGCGTCCAGAGAACAAGGCGGTGGTATCATCAGCATATACCACTAGATGTTGATCACGTTTAAAATTCTTGAATAGAACAATGGATGCAGCAAGATATAAGATAGGAGAAAGTGGGGATCCTTGAGGTACACCCGTAATAGGGTAGAACTGACGCGCATCAGGGTCGTCTTCATAGTAGAACCGCTTGGTGTACAGCAATATCTCCACCCTGTTAACAATTCTCGCAGGCAACCCGAGGGACCTGAGAGAGGAGATAACGAAGGGAATGGAGATCCGGTCAAATGCAGCTGAAAAATCAAGAAAAACAGCCACAGCAAGCTGATGACTATTATCCTGACAAAACTGATGCACTTCACCAATTGCTGAATGGACCGAGCGCCCTTTGACAAACCCATGAAAACTCGGTGGGATCAAATTACGCCTACATAAATGAACGCGGATTCTACGCGCAAGCGCTTTCTCGTAGATGGATATGAGGGCGTTTTGAATCGAGATGGGCCGCAGATCTTTAGGACAAGTGATTAATCTCTTTTTAGGTAAAAAACTCGACGGCTGATGTTGATGTCCGCTATGTCAGACGGGGAGGCTAATAGCATTGTGATGGCGACCTCCTCGCTCTGACTGTATGTCAAAAGCTGACAGACACGAGTGGTGAGTGGCGCCGTGGGATTTGGAGGTGCCCGGGAGTGGTCCCCAGGAGTTAAGGATATCTGTAACAGATAAGTCCCTACTCCTGAAGTCACACCAAGGCGGGATTGGTTGGGAGATTGAGTGGCTCCATAATTATGTAAGGAAAGTGACTCCTCTAAAACTTTGTCAAGGCCTATGCTACCAATCCAAACCAAGGCTCTATCCTTCCAGCAAACAAACTTCTCCTTCTTGAATATCTTCCAGAAGGAAGCCTGAGAAGGGTTTAGGCGAGCAATGCTTGCCCTATCCCTGCTCAGCTGGAGCCTATATCTAGAGCTCCAATATTCATTCGAGAGGATATGTCTGGCGGAAACAGAGAGATTGGGAAGGTGTAACATTTTAGCTAGGACCTTAAGCTTTGTTGGATTAGGATTGTATATTCGAACTTTATAGGTAGTCGAAAGGATCGCGGTAGCTTGCGATGAGAGGTAGGAATTAAATTCGGTCAAACTCTCAATTCCAATTCTGGGGAAGAGTTGGATAGCTGCCTGAAAGAAGGCCACTCTAATAGGGTCAAAGTGAAACCTTCTTCTAAGCAACGTATCGTCCTCTAGCCTCCAGCGAATTAGGTCATGAGAGGTGGTCTGTTGTTGACGCGACTGCTCGGTGCAAATGGGTTTCAACAACCACATCTTATGTAGCAGTAATATGTCGAGGAGAGAATTTGTTGTAGAGCAATGAAAGGTTGGGGAAGGTGGTTTATGAATAAGATAGTCGATCCTTGCTCTTCGGAGTGCTGCATTAATCCAACGACCAGTTCTGTCGTTGAAGTCACCAAGTAACATGTCATAACCGCTCCCCAATATTTGATCCAGGAGGTCACGGTTCTTGTGAATTTCTCCTGGCCGAATATAGACATTGGCTATGCTTATACGCTTACCGTTCTTACAAAGTGATATAGCTAAACAAGATAGGGCTGGACAAGAGTAGTTTAATAGGAGGGATGGTCTTAATGAGCTTTTTACTAGGGTTAAAAGACCTTGAGATGAAGAGGAGTGAGGGGGGTTATGCAAGGAGTAAAATGGGTGTATATGTGCTTAGGGATAAATCGAGTAATATCCTGGGGGAGACGGATAGACCGCGTCTCCTGAAGGACTATAACATCTGCATCTCTACCAGATAGAAGGCTAAGGGCGGAAGCACCTCCCGAATTCCACTGAATGATATTCAGTGAAAAAGGCCCTTGATTACTTCCCATTGCGTAAGTGTTACCGAAGTGGGACGCCCTCCACCTAGTCGCAACTAGAGGCGGAAAGGTCGCCTTTACCGCTTCCCGTCACGACAAATGGAGTCGCTTGCCCACGGGCGATATCTTCATTTCCCTCGTTAGCCATAGCCCAGATCGAATCCTTCCGAGCAAGCTTCAGAGCAGCTATGCTCAGCGCTGACCCGTTTCGTTTCTTAGATTTTGGTGGCTTCTTAATATTGTTAGTCTTCCCAGAAGGAGGAGAACGGAAGGATTCTGCTAATTGACCCACCAATTTTTGGACCAATTTTTCAAGTTGAATCATTGATGCCTGATGCTGCATTTCAATAAGTTTAAGAATTTCCGTATCCGGCATCCTGTCGTCTTTCTTGTTAGACGAGACAGCTTCCACGAAGCTAGTCGGTTTTGCTGTCACACCCCTGTGTCTCTTTTGGTACGCTTTAAAGATTTTACACTTTTTTGACCATGCGGGGTGCTCACCACCGCAGTTTGCGCAAAATGGCTTACTTTCGCACTTCTCAGGATGTATAGCAGTTGTACCACACACGCCGCACTTATGGGGTAGAGAACAGCCAGCAGACCAATGCCCCCACTGATGGCAATTGTTGCAGTGAGGGTACGTTAGTGAGTCGGTTTCGATTATTGAAAATCTCAAATTATACCCCATAAAAGGATTGCATGTCGAAATCGATAGTTTTAGAGCTTCATCAATTGGGGCATTGCAGAACGCCACGGGAATGGGGAAGCCTTTAATCCCTTTTATAAAGCGTACGTTAGAGATTTTGTAATCAGTTTCTAGGGCTGATATATCTTGTTCTGAAATGTATGTGGGCATGTTATTTATCTTTATTGTTGCCAGGATTGGTTTGGAAGCAATTATACCTTGTTCCGAATGCTCTTTTTTAAAGTAGTCGACGTACGACATTGCCAGATCAGGAGTGCAGAATGAGATTTTAATCACATATTCATAATATTTAATCGCATTGAACAATATCCTTTTTTAAATCGATCGGCAAAGCCCCTTATAAAAACATTGAACATGTTCTGCCTTTCCAGAGGCACCAAAAGTATGATAATCACGAGGTTGGATAATTTTGGTACCATGGGGAGTTCCCCTTTCGAAATATATTCAAGAGAAGCTAAATCTCCACTTACCTCGTTTATTGCATTGGCAGGAAAATTAGTTTTCATTGAGTTCTTTGAACGCTCCGACATGCTAAATTTACTCATTTTTTCCTCGAAATATGTAAAGAATGCAATATGCCATGTTTACCATTAACATTGCCGACTATGATTTTTGGTTTTAATGGACAAGATATACGCCAGTGTAAAATGAAAAATATCAGGTCAGACTGCCGAGAACAATGAGTTGGATTGAAATGAACTGTTTAAAAAGTGTGAAAGGAGGAAAATCAGCGAATTTCAACGGGAAGGGTGTTCCATGCAAGTGGTCCAGAAAACATAGTATGCGCGTAGTCCATAATTAGTGCAATATCTTGGAATGGCTAATATACATATGCAACTGGATCGTAGTATTAGATAAGATATGGACTGAGTCGTAGGAAGGAAGTTTAAGATAGGATGGTGAGTCGGATGCACTGAAACAAAAAACAAGTAAGCGCATGGTGACGCGTTAAGAAATGCTATAACAATTGAGAAGCAATTTATGTCAAAAAATAGAGAGTTGACTAGCAAACTGATACTAGTTCAGTTACGGAAGATAAGTGAGAAAATAAATTTCTGCAAATAAGCGGATTAATTATTCCGCGAATATTTCGAAAATCACGTATAAGAAAAGAGCAAGAACGAACCTTTTTGTGAGCAAAAGTTAAAATAGAAATATTGTTATCAAAAAAACATCAAATCATTTTAAATATTTAACGTAACGATAGGTTTACCATCAATAAGTACAGGAAAGAAACAAATATCACGTTGAGGGGGAGTCAGCTATAAGACGCCGGATTTTTGATAGTTGATAATCATCTGAATTGAATTATGGTAATTGGAAACTACGATTAAGCATTCAGTGGAGCACAAGAATATAGGAGCACTTTCGCTCATCCTGTATTGGAGGAGCGAGATGGAGAATATAGAAAGATGTCATATGCATATTACATGATGTGAAAACCAAATGGGTTGAGTTATGCGCGACAAGTCGCCAACAAGAAGATAGAAAAGAATGGGGGCAAGGACATGCTGATGTAGATGGTGGGCCAGGAGAGTTAAGCAAGATATGTGGATGTGTGGTCAAAGCGGCGGAGTCGTAGGAGCACTCGAACGGCGGAGTTAATGATGCGTTGTAAAGGTAGGATGATGGATTTTGTAGAAATTTCCGAAAAGGCTGAAGCAGTAATCGATTTTAGGAACAAAGCGATGAAATAAGAGACATTCAAGAACGGAAGTCGATAAGGGGGCGGATATGGCGGATGTCACGAAGAATTAAGTTAGACGAGCAAGCCTTGTCGCGAACGAAGGGTTTAAGGGAAAGGTAATCATCGAAATGGAATCCTACGAAAGTTAGATTGTGGACTATGGCGATGATTGATGAGGCAAAAGATACAGGGGGAGGAGATATGTTAGGTTGACGGGGGGAGAAGATATGTTAGGTTGACAGGGGAGGAGATATGTTAGGTTGACGGGGGAGGATCTAAACTATTTTGGCTTGTCTGTGTTTAGAACGAGACGAAGATGGGAGAGAAGTTTATAGTTAGAAGAAGGACAGTTGGAGGCAGAAATTGCGATATCGTGTATCCGATGGGCTGATGCATGAGCATATATGAGGATGTCATCGGCGTATTGCATGATGTTAAAGGAGTAAGGTTTGATAATCAGAGAGAGATCGCCAAGTAGAAGAGAGAAAATCAGGGGATCTAGTACTGAACCTTGTGGGACCCCGCAAAATATAGGGATGGGATGAGAGGATGATGAATTTGAACAAATTCGAAAAGAAAGGTCGGATAGATATGAATCAAACCACGTTAAGGAGGAAAAGTCGGAATCATAAATAAGGCGAGAAATGAGGATGGAGTGGTCTAAGATGTCGAAGGCAGAGGAGAGATTGAGGGAGATGAGAACACTATATAGAGCCTTGGGATCAGCAGGTGAGGTTTTTGTGGTCAAAGGCATGAGGACAGATGAGACTATCAGTTGAGACAGCGAGAAGATGAAAGAGTTCCGGGAGGATGAGGCGAGGCGAGTAGCAGTGAGATGGAATGGAGACGGTGTTGTGAGAGAGCAACGTGGATACTTTGGTCTGAAGAAATGACTGATAATCATGTGGATTGATGTTGCAAGACGAAGAGGAGCGAGTAAGGATTGAGTTCAAAGTATGCTAGAGAGACTTAGAGTTTAACAAAGTGTTGATTTTATGCTGCCAGAAGGAATTGCATTTGATACGTGGTAAATGGAGATGAGACCGGCGAAGAGCAAGATAGGAATCACTCAGAGGCGGAGTGATCGAGCGGATATCACGTCTGAGAAAGCGTTGATAGACTGAGAGTTTGCGGATTAATTTGTTTGCACAAAATCCACATAGGAAGTATTCTTCAGACTTATTATTGTCACAGGCGATTGTTATCCTGACGCTGCAGTCGTGTGTAGAGCACTATACCTATCGGTCGTAGCTGTTTTCTTACATCCTTCTATTAATGTCCTTGAGTGTTGAAGCGTTCTTGTGTGTTCGAGAAAAATAAGTGTTCTTGTGTCCGAGAAGAAGCGTCCGTGTGTTCGAGAACACACACGTCCTTGCGTGTTCTAGAAGTTCGAGAAGAAGTGAATGATTAATTATATCGAAGGCTGCTGAAAGGTCAAGAGAGATGACAACACTGCTAAAACGGCGGTCGAAAAATAGCAGGTCACTTAGAACTTGATAACATGCCGTTTCAGTAGAATGGTTTTAGCGGTAAGCAGATTGGAAAGGTGGATATAAGTTTGAAGAGGAAAGATAAGAATTGTCTTGAGATTGGACGAGATGTTCGAGAAGTTTGGAGATGTTTGAGAAGTTGGATATATGACGATATGATGATGGAGTACTTGGATCGAGGGATGATTTCTTAAGTAGAGGATGAACACGAACAATGGCGATTTTCTAGGAAAAACGGAAAGTGCTACTTTGAATGGAAGTAATAAGGTGTTGAGAAAAGAGGCAATGAGAAAACAGATTGGCTTAATAAGATAAGTTAGAATTGAATCAAGCTAGGAATACGAGTTATTCAGGCATAGGATTGTAGATGAAACCTACTCAATGGATACAGGCAGAAAATGGAACATTACCGGAAAATTGAAGTATGGTATAGAATATGACTAGTGAAGAGTTACACTTTTTGACAGTAAGTAAGAAGAATATGCTTTAGGATCAAGTTCCGAACACGATTTTGAAAAGGTGATAGCAAGAATAGAGTTTAAGATTGTCCAATAATCTTTTTGGTTATGGGAATACAAGTTTATACGCCATAATGTTAATGATTTTTTATTAATAAGGAAATCTCGAGAGCGTCGGTGACGAATATAGTCAAGATTATGTTTATGAGAGGATAGTCGCAGCGTCTGAGATGAAGTACGTAAACTTGATTAAGATGACGGAGATTGCGTTTGGACATGCGACAATCAGAGTATAACAAGGGATCATGATGGTATCGTTTCATAACGTGCAAAAATAGATGAAGAATGCAATAAAAGATGGAAGGTCAACTCGGATTTAAATAAAACGGATAACTGGTTGTTAGTTATGAACTCATCAGCGAGGTAATGGAGGAACGAGATATTTCGGAAACTAACTGGTTGTTAGTTTGAAAGGGAGGATAAAGATATATTGAAAGATGATTGGACACTAGATTAAGGCATGTAGACAGCAGAAAATAATCCGAAAATCAGGGGTCAAAGGTGTAAATCGTGTAAGGCAGTTCAGGATAAGTAGATAAAGCAATGCAGTCGAGAGTTCTACCAAGAATATGAGTTGCATGAGTCTGTATTATGGAGTAGTAGTAATCATTGAAATATGTGACTAGTTTCAGTGTTAGTATGGAAAGGACGATGTAAACGATGTTAAAAGCACCAAATACAACAATAGAGATGTTGGTGAGTGAAGTGTGGTAGAGTATATCATAGAGTTCGACAAAGTAAGAGGTGAAAGGTGTACTAGAACCGGGCGATATATTATATCGAAGTTTGAAGGGGATGTCAGAAGTGAAATTTGACAGAGAAGGAGTTAGAACGTTTTTGAAATAAAAGTGGCACGAATCTGTTTGAAGAAGATTATGACGAGATAAGTCAATGATGCCATTATAATTAGAAATTAGAGCGTGATATTCGCTGAGAAAGGGATGGTTTTTTGACAACAGAGTAACCTAATGATCGAATACGCTTAATAGCTAGGTCGTAGCTATTACAATGCTAGGATTAGGCAAAACATATTAAGTCCATATATTGTTGAAGAAATAGGAAATTTGGGTACAAGTTTGACGAGGAAAGATAAGAATTGATTGATACAGGACGAGACGTTCGAGAAGTTTGGAGATGTTTGAGAAGTTGGATATATGACGATATGATGATGAAGTACATGGATCGAGGGACGATTTCTTAAGTAGAGGATGAACACGAACAATGGCGATTTTCTAGGAAGAACGGAAAGTGCTACTTTGAATGGAAGTAATAAGGTGTTGAGGAAAGAGGCAATGAGAAAACAGATTGGCTTAATAAGATAAGTTGGAATTGAGTCAACCTAGGAATACGAGTTATTCAGGCATAGGAAAGTAGATGAAACCTCCTCAATGGATACAGGCAGAAGATGGACCAGTTCATGGAGAAAAGGAAAATATGGTACATAATATGACTAGGGAAAAGTGATACGTTTGAACAGTAAGTACGAAGAATATGCTTCAGGATCAAGTTCCGAACACGATATTTCGAAGGTGAGAATAAAATATATAATAAAATACATTGAGTTATCTGAATATTTGCTGTGTTTCAAAGAAAGAGAGCTAAAATCAATTATCAAATAAAGGCTTTATTTAAAAAATTAAAGCTAAAACAACATTTTTGAGATAAGTGAATGTTTTTTATGCTTAAACACTAGTCAATAAAGAATGTTGCCATCGAATTACTCTGATATGGAAATGTTTTTTTACTTCTATATAATCGTTAAGTAGAATTCGCTTCCATTTAAGTGAATTTAAAAATTCCGGATCTGTGCATTCAATTTCCGGTTCCTTGATCACGATATCAATTATATCGTCACGATTTAGCTAAAATTATAAAATTCACAATTTAAAGAAAATATCGTAAATTATATACCTGAGCTGACTTCTTAGTTAATGTATTACCGTTTAACTTGATGCTACTTTGTAGCATATACCGTTCACATGAGCTTAACACAATTAGCATTTAATTTGTATTTCAAATCAAGTGAAATAGATTAACGTATAAAACGTGTGAGAACTTTATTTATCCTGTTCAACTTGCATTTATCATTCACAAATAACCCTTTTCATTTTGAACTGATGTGAAGAATAAGCCACTGCGTTAAACATAATAACCGAATTTTTTTATGTGTTAATATTAAAGATTAAAAAATTCAAAATTATAATTAATTTTATTCTTATTTTATTTACTTGCTTTACTTCGTAATATTTTTTAAATCGTATAAATTCCTACAAATTTATAGGAATGTAGAAAGTAAAAATTGTTTAATTTCAATCTTTTACAATATATGGATATCACAGAAGTTATCAAAATACTGTAAAAATTGAATTAAACAACTTTTACTTTCTTCGTTTCGGTAAATTTATAAAATTATAACAAAAGAAGTAAATATGAATATTTTTAATAAAAATATTTTACTATTGATTTTAATGTCTAAATCTTAAAATACAAGGGATTGTTCGGAAAATTCAAATTATTAACATTCCTACGTATAAAATCGCGGCATCAAGTTAGCATCGTTAATCCTTACGCAATATTTTAAAATACAGTTCAAAATTACATATTGTAAAATTAAGCTGAGCCCCTAAAAATACCGAAATGTAATGAAGATCGGAACATGATGTTTAAGTATTTGAACTTAATGTGGATGTGGTTTGCCAGTCGGCTATATTTTCGTGTATAGTGCTACTGTAACGATAAATCACTAATATCACTAAAATATGACTACCTCCTTTGCCTAAATTGGTCACCCTGGTAATAATTAGACTTATTCAACCATTTGATCGTAATAATCTCTTCAATATATTCCCAAGGAAGTTTACAAACGCTTATTAGAAGAGAATTCTATTCAATTCAATAAAATACTTAGACTCCGAAATTCTGATTTCTTTCAGCTCTCCGGATCTGACAGCAGCGTACCTAGAATTTTTTGACATGCATCTAAAAGAAATTGGATCGACTACATACAGGCTTATGCAGGCTCCTCTGAAAATTAATAATTTTCCGCCCTTCGAAACGGATAATGATTTAAGAGTCCTTACATCTGAGTATAGAATTCAAAATATTTGCGCCATCTTGTGCAAGAAAGGCCAACCTTTACCAGTAGAATTCGGTTCTACCGCAGTCGACCAGGCGAAATGCCTGGCTAAATGTAAATATAACCCCTTCTTGGGGTACAACCTTTCTTTTACACTTATAGACGCTGACGACTTAGCATACTCCTATCGCAATGGATGCCACCTGTGGGGGAACTGGTCCGCGAACTACACTAGGTCCCGTACGTGTGAGGTTTGCAGCTCGTCTGACGTCCATGAAGGGAAATGTGCTTTCCTCCTTCTATGTTCAAATTACGTTGGTCAACACTCGGCATGGTCTAGAAGATGTCCTATATTCAAAGAATACAAATTAAGACATTGTAAAGGCATCAACAGAGCGGCCCACTTTGCCTCTGCCTGCTTGTCCAATTAAACTGATGCTGGTATGATGGACCCTGGTAATATCAAACTTGTTGACACTAGATTACAGGTGTACAAGAAAGATATTCGAGCCTTAACGAATCATCTGATAGCGAAATTCGAGGAGTCTCGCTTTCCTCTATCGACGATTTTTACTTCTTCAAAGAGAGAGAGCCCCCCCCCGTTCTAAGAGATCCACTTCAATTAAGTGGATCTCTTAGAATTTCCTTTCTTAACTTATGATAATAATTTATATTATCGAAGAAAATAGCTTGAAACAAACTTAATACAAAATAGAATTATTCTTTCTTCAAATTGGGAACATTTGCATAAATTATGTTAATTCTTAGCTTTTTGTAATTCCTCAGAGCAAAAGAACATTCTTGCAATATAAAAATGATCAGCCTAATTGACATAATGTGAGTTGTGATTGAGTGGAATATAAATCCAAATTAAATCTTAATGCGCTGAGTGGCGTTATGGTGAACTCATAATTCAAGTGTAAGAAGGAAAGTATAGACAACAAAACTAAAAATCTAGCAAGGGTAGTTCTTATTAATGACTTGCGTATACAAAGCATTTAAACAAATGATTTTCCTAGTTATATAGTAAAAAACCTGTAAATTCTTTACATCTCTTTAAAAAGCAGCTAAAATCGATGCTACTAAACGATTAACTTTTTTATCTGTTTAGCTTTTGTGGGCTTGTAAGCACACAGTCTGTGTGCATTTGCCACATTATAAAAACACTATTTCTTTCTCTTTAAGAAACGAATTGCTTCATCGATATAATAAACTAATAATTAATTACCGTCGAGATATGTTGGTAGTAGCACATATTACTAAATCAGCCCGCAGATGCTTAACTCTTGTGGTAATCACGTTATATCCTAAGTACCAAAATTTAAAAACTTTGACAGAAACACTTATATACCTGCGTGTAATTTACTTTTATCGATATTATGCGAAAAATGTGAATCATTGTCTGCATCGTCATTAACATCGCAATCTTCATGTCTGTTAAAATCTACATGTACAACTCACATATTAAATAATACACTAAGCTACCCTATAATGTAAAAATTAAAATAAAAGTAGAACATATATCTCTATGTTACGACAAAAAACTTGAGAAGGTGATGTAATTTTCAAAATTAAGTATTTCCCGTTGTTTGCCTAGTGAGCGATAGTTATTGGTGCGACATAAAATGATCTCCGTACCGGAATATGTAACACTCTTGTCATATTGCGCTACCTAAGAGGATGTGTAACTATAGGGTTCGGTCGTTATATTTGA
This sequence comes from Pomphorhynchus laevis, assembly GCA_012934845.2. Taxonomy (NCBI): domain Eukaryota; kingdom Metazoa; phylum Acanthocephala; class Palaeacanthocephala; order Echinorhynchida; family Pomphorhynchidae; genus Pomphorhynchus; species Pomphorhynchus laevis. The sequence goes on along the minus strand of WNNJ02003577.1, from coordinate 74,342 downwards.
TATGCATTATATCAACCAATTTAGTAACGCATCACCTAAGATTAGAGTATTTTCCACATAGGACACTGAAGCAGTAGTGAAACGTTAATTTGAATAAAATTATCTCTGTCTATTGGTTGGTAGATATCAGAAATTCTGATTCATATATAATTTATATTATATATAATATATATTTTATATAATATATATTATATATTATAGTATGTACGATGGTTATTATCAAATGTTAACAAGTTACAAAGCCGCGATACTTTAGATTCCGTTCTGATGAAAACTTATTCCATTATAAATAGTAAAAAGTTAAGAAACTGGATTAAATGTAGTCTATTTAAATAAATGTAAATTTTATATACCTCATATCGGTATTGTAAATAAATTTAAACGTAAATATGTAATAAAACATTTTATGTAATTAACAAACTAGGCCAAATATAAATAAAATTGTGAACGTACAAACTATCTCTGACACGCATAGTTAATAATTAATTAAATACAGTAAAATTAAAACGATTAAAGATCAGAGCATATTATTAAGTTGAAAGGCTTTGACCAGATGAAGTTTTGCTTGTAAACTACTTTCAATTCATATTGTAAAGCGTAAAAATATTAAATTCGTTTACTATATTTTAAGAATGCTTGTTACGGCCGTTTGAAAACCAGCTACAGAATCCTTCCTTCATGATATCCAATTCCATACACCCTGACTACTAACGGCGCCATTGCCACAACCGTTTTCGTTTCGCCCGCTTTTTGCCACATGTTGGTAGCCCCGGGCTCATCAGAAGGCTGACTACCAACTCTTCGCCTTTTGAAATTTGACTTATCCGAGATTCGAGCTGTCGCTCTCCGTACTTGGCTTGCGCTCTTGACTGCTAGGCTACGAATCCAGGATTACCAGATTTCACACAGTATATGAAACCTTCCATCATGATATCCAGAAACTGCATTGTCCGAGATGCTTCTCTGGCATGCTTATTATAGATTTTATTGTATGAGATCATGAAGATCGATTGGAATCGGGACTGGTGATCCTTTGATGGATTCTTATTTATGTAACGAATAGTTGCTAGGTCACACGAGGTGACTTTCGCATTGAAAACCAGCTACAGAATCCTTCCTTCATGATATCCAATTCCATACACCCTGACTACTAACGGCGCCATTGCCACAACCGTTTTCGTTTCGCCCGCTTTTTGCCACATGTTGGTAGCCCCGGGCTCATCAGAAGGCTGACTACCAACTCTTCGCCTTTTGAAATTTGACTTATCCGAGATTCGAGCTGTCGCTCTCCGTACTTGGCTTGCGCTCTTGACTGCTAGGCTACGAATCCAGGATTACCAGATTTCACACAGTATATGAAACCTTCCATCATGATATCCAGAAACTGCATTGTCCGAGATGCTTCTCTGGCATGCTTATTATAGATTTTATTGTATGAGATCATGAAGATCGATTGGAATCGGGACTGGTGATCCTTTGATGGATTCTTATTTATGTAACGAATAGTTGCTAGGTCACACGAGGTGACTTTCGCATTGAAAACCAGCTACAGAATCCTTCCTTCATGATATCCAATTCCATACACCCTGACTACTAACGGCGCCATTGCCACAACCGTTTTCGTTTCGCCCGCTTTTTGCCACATGTTGGTAGCCCCGGGCTCATCAGAAGGCTGACTACCAACTCTTCGCCTTTTGAAATTTGACTTATCCGAGATTCGAGCTGTCGCTCTCCGTACTTGGCTTGCGCTCTTGACTGCTAGGCTACGAATCCAGGATTACCAGATTTCACACAGTATATGAAACCTTCCATCATGATATCCAGAAACTGCATTGTCCGAGATGCTTCTCTGGCATGCTTATTATAGATTTTATTGTATGAGATCATGAAGATCGATTGGAATCGGGACTGGTGATCCTTTGATGGATTCTTATTTATGTAACGAATAGTTGCTAGGTCACACGAGGTGACTTTCGCATTGAAAACCAGCTACAGAATCCTTCCTTCATGATATCCAATTCCATACACCCTGACTACTAACGGCGCCATTGCCACAACCGTTTTCTGATGAGCCCGGGGCTACCAACATGTGGCAAAAAGCGGGCGAAACGAAAACGGTTGTGGCAATGGCGCCGTTAGTAGTCAGGGTGTATGGAATTGGATATCATGAAGGAAGGATTCTGTAGCTGGTTTTCAATGCGAAAGTCACCTCGTGTGACCTAGCAACTATTCGTTACATAAATAAGAATCCATCAAAGGATCACCAGTCCCGATTCCAATCGATCTTCATGATCTCATACGATAAAATCTATAATAAGCATGCCAGAGAAGCATCTCGGACAATGCAGTTTCTGGATATCATGATGGAAGGTTTCATATACTGTGTGAAATCTGGTAATCCTGGATTCGTAGCCTAGCAGTCAAGAGCGCAAGCCAAGTACGGAGAGCGACAGCTCGAATCTCGGATAAGTCAAATTTCAAAAGGCGAAGAGTTGGTAGTCAGCCTTCTGATGAGCCCGGGGCTACCAACATGTGGCAAAAAGCGGGCGAAACGAAAACGGTTGTGGCAATGGCGCCGTTAGTAGTCAGGGTGTATGGAATTGGATATCATGAAGGAAGGATTCTGTAGCTGGTTTTCAATGCGAAAGTCACCTCGTGTGACCTAGCAACTATTCGTTACATAAATAAGAATCCATCAAAGGATCACCAGTCCCGATTCCAATCGATCTTCATGATCTCATACAATAAAATCTATAATAAGCATGCCAGAGAAGCATCTCGGACAATGCAGTTTCTGGATATCATGATGGAAGGTTTCATATACTGTGTGAAATCTGGTAATCCTGGATTCGTAGCCTAGCAGTCAAGAGCGCAAGCCAAGTACGGAGAGCGACAGCTCGAATCTCGGATAAGTCAAATTTCAAAAGGCGAAGAGTTGGTAGTCAGCCTTCTGATGAGCCCGGGGCTACCAACATGTGGCAAAAAGCGGGCGAAACGAAAACGGTTGTGGTAATGGCGCCGTTAGTAGTCAGGGTGTATGGAATTGGATATCATGAAGGAAGGATTCTGTAGCTGGTTTTCAATGCGAAAGTCACCTCGTGTGACCTAGCAACTATTCGTTACATAAATAAGAATCCATCAAAGGATCACCAGTCCCGATTCCAATCGATCTTCATGATCTCATACTATATATATATATATATATATATATATATATATATATATATATATATATATATATATATATATCATAAATTGCAATTGACTACAAATTACTTTAAGGAATAAATACTACCACTTACTATTTGTTTCTTCGACACCTGGTTTTCGTGTTTTCGTATTGTATGAGCTGACGAATGTTAAAGGTAATACATGCTGCTTAATCAATATAGCAGATAATACACCGGTGTGAACAGCTGTACAGCAAAACGCACGTTCCGTTGTAAATTTCATCATTCGTTGTAATAACTTAATCTTCATGTTTAAACTCTTTACGAAATATTCTAAATTTGCTTATAAATTGTATCAATTAATCACGATTTATTAATATTTATTATTTTTAAAATAGTTGATAATAATCCATTTATTGATACATAATTATTGGAGTTGGATCAAAGAGAAGAAATTTTTTGATATTTCGCTAACTTCTGAAAGCATCTTCAGAAATTTACAATTTTTTAAATGGTCGTTTTTATAAAAGAATTCAAAACGATCATCACCATTTTATTTGAGCAGGTGCTGCGGTTATTAGCGATAAACACCTGCTTTTACTGTTGTTTGAATTTTTGACACGATTTCGGCAACTTTTGAAGGTACACAAAACGCAATAAAAAGGATGATTCAAAATAGTTTAGAAACGAAACAATAATAATAACAATATTTCCATTCAAAATAAATAATTTAAAAAGTTAATAAAATAAAAGATAACAGGGGCCACGCAGATGCGTTAGGGGCCGCGGTCGGCCCCTAACGCATCTGCGTTTTTGAGGCAGTACGATTAGAGGTTGGGGCAGACAATTGGAGATAAACGCGCATTCAGCTGGCTCATGCAACGAATCAGCGCAGCAGTTCAACAAGGGAATGTAGCATCCTTTTTGGAATCGGCTGGAGATCACTATTTAGGCAATTACCTTTTTTAAATTATGCAATTTAAATTACATAATATTTAAATAAAAAATGCAGATAGACAAAGTGTGTGATTCAAAATAAATAATTTAAAAAATTAATAAAATAAAAGATAACAATAAAAATTACTAGAAATATAGAAAATATTATATAAACAAAAGAATCGTTTACAACATCTTTACAAAATATTTAAAGTTAAGTCAGGCTTTTTATTCGGCATAATAATATTGGAGGTTTATGAATGTAATAATCCCCAAGAATTTTTCTATTTAAACAATTGGTTTCTTTTGCTAAAACAACAATATTATTATAGTCAACATTGTGATTTAAACCTGCCACTTACTCCAAACTTTCACACACATGTTGCTCGATTCGAAGCTAAGAAAGCAAGTTTGGATCCAGAGTTTCTGCATTCTCTAGTTTTAACACAGTCGTAATGGCGCTCGCCTTGTTGTGTAAAGCGTCCGCTTGTGTGGTGAATGCCAGTTCACGGGTTTCATGACAAGTTCTGTGTAAAGAGGATACCACTGCATGCTCGTTCTAACTCCTGCATTTGTATTTTTTGTAAGGCTTCATGTTTTTCTATTTATCACGCCTTTGTTTGTTCTCATTTATCTCAGCTGTCGCTCCAATCAATAAACGACTTGTACAACACTACATAAGTAAGCCAATTTTCCAAACAATTACTGTAATATTTTTTTAAGAGATAATAAGCTGAAAAATTGATAAAATTACAAGTCATCATTAGTAACTACATATTGTTTGCTCTTCATCTTCTTATCCATTGTGATGGGCTCGCGAAACTCGGAGGTTTCGTTACCGTCCGAGTCCACGCGTTAATTGTACTGCAACTCAGTTAGTGCCAGGTTTTGTCCTAAAGACCGCATCACGTTTAGTTCCGGACTGATCAGTCTATTGAGGTCTCCATTGATCACATTAAAGTGCGATCCGGCTGCATCGTATATGTTTGTGGGGTCTCTGGATTCGTGACGATCGTTATCGTATTCTGATAAGTTTGACGAAGTAGGAGAAGCGCGATCGTCGCCGAAAATCTCGTCATCCCTGTTAATTTCTGTTGCTTCTTCTGTATCAGCGAGAGTATTGCCTGTTGGATAGTCGAATGCCGGATCACATATCCCGAAGTTGCCGATCGCAGAGTGTGTATTTTCCAATGAGATGGAAGAGTTGCACAATAATTGCGTGTAATTTTGTCCGTTATTGAAATCCGTATTCATTGTCCAGGTAGAAGTGTCGTCTCCTTTTCCACAATCACCAAGCGATGTCCTTACTTGATTGTCGCCCACAAAATTGTAACATTCATCAGCCTCTCTGTTTGAAATTTTTCGGTCATGATACGAATCCATATTCCGAAGATTGCCTTCACGATCGTGTTTATTGTGGTTTTCTTTCAGCAGCAGGCAACGCTCGTCGGTCTCAGGAACGTTAAGTTTAATTTGAGGTCTTATTCCCAGATCCACTGCACGTTGAACGGTTTTGACTGAACTGATGGTCAGTAGAATTGGAGGGCTATTCGGGTCTCGCACCTCGCGCTCACAGAACGTGTTCAAGTTGGCCATTTTTAATAAAGCAACTGGATTTAGTAAAAGGGCTGTTCGATCACGTTGATTATTACAATCTTCCAGATGTGTGTCATCGCAAAAATGGTCTATATGAGCCGTTCCGCTCTGGACCTCGACCATATCACATATGCCTTGGCTGAAAGTTCGAATCCTGGGTTCGGACGCTGACCTAGGTAGGCTTGTTAAGGGCTGTATATTGTCTAGCGAAGCCATAATCGCTCTGGCGTTGCCACGCATTAAGGCGATGGACGATCGTTGGAATAATCGAGCAGCTACGATGTAATATCTAACTCCAGTTGTTATGCTAATGCGACCAGCAATACGTCGGATGACGTTAAGGTCGGCATCATTCCACACTCCAAAAAAACACTCGATTACTGCCGGTGTGAACTTGTATCCGGCTGCTTCCATTCTTGACCGATATTTACGATCTTTCACATTGTTGGCATAAGCCGCCGCTGCTGCCCCTCCACTTGCGCTCGCGATATCTACGTATTTAACTTGTTGTGGGTGCGTGACTGCAAAGTCAATCGCTTCAGAAGGATCTCCGTATATTAGAATATCGGCCGGGCGCTCTTTTACATCAGTCAATAACCCCCGGACCTACAGGCCAACGTGCATAAGTGCAAACTGGGCCGCTTCATAGATGACGTCTCTTATGCCATCGTGCCTCAACCCGCGATGACCACCATATTGGCAGGTAAGGGCGTGAAAACCCAGAAGGTCGGTATCGGAATAGCATCGCCCTACACTTATGGTTAGGAGGGAAAATCGCTAAACCTAACCACATGCTGCAGAGAACGCAGAATTGTGGTGGGGTTAGATCTAAAGCTTGGCTAATGCTAGGCGTAACCTGAAGCCATGACGCAGCTTTCGAACAGGCTGTCGCACGTAATATGGCCTTATCAAGATTGTTGGATTCCTCAAGCAGACGATCGAAGCGCAGACGGTCAATGCGGAAAGACGTTGTGGAACTGTCGGAGCAAATATGTTGGAGGTTATCTTTCCCAGTCAATACTGACAATTCTGACAATGCTCCCTCAAACCCGACATATTGGTTAGGTTCTCTGGACGAAATCTCGGAGACAGCTCGGACACTCTTGACAAACGCGTTGCTTGAATGAATTGTAGTATTCCTGAGACCGAAATCACCTAAGCGGAATGGTAGTGAAGCCTGAATCTTAGCAGAGACAGGTAACTGTGAGGCTGTTAAATTTTCAAAAGCTTTGATGATAACATCATCAAAAGCCTGAGTGAAACCTCTTAGTGTTAATGGTGAAATGGTGCGCATTAGATGACCGATCTTGGGGGCGGACGCACAGTGTCTAAGGAGAAGGTAGGCCGACTGGGGATCTGGCAAGTTTGCAATGACTTCAATTTCTTTCGTGAGCCTTGGTAACAAATCCCTGAGCAAGACGTCTTTGATAAAGTCAGTTGAGTCAATTGGTGACCCCAACAGCTGAAAATCGCCTGTAGTGTTGTTAGCCGGATATGAGTGACAGAGGTTTGAACAAATTTGAATCGCGTCAGGCACGCCGATTATTCCGGTTTTTGACCAATTAAGATGAAGTTTGAGTGTGAGGAAGTCAATACTCAAGGTGTTGAGGGACTGAGCGATTGCCTGTGGATTTCCACCGATTATCCCATCATCCAAATACCATTGATTGTATACAATGCCAGGGATATTCGAGATTTTCGAGATGGTGTTTTGAATCGCCAGCGAAAAAGGCATTGGAGATAGCGGGTCACCTTGTTGGACTACCTCCGATGATAGTAAAGGTCTGAACTGACCAAATCTTATGGGGGAAGGCGATTTTAAGCAGAAAGATATCCACGACGACAGCTCTGGAACATTACTATTAACGGCGGAAATGATTGAAGATCTGCTAATACTATTAAAGGCGTTTGACAGGTCGACCTTAGCCCACACCCAATTGGGATCATTTGATCGACTATGATGAGTACGAGTGACGTTATGAACAATCATATCTACTGCATTTCGTGAGGCAACTCCGAGTTGTGTGGGAGCAAAGAATGATGCGAAGCGGTCCGGTAAGCGAGAGCAGGCACACTTTGAACATAAACGTCGTAACGTCTCACCCACCGTTACTTGTCGAATGCCTCCATCTTTTTTGTGGAGGCCGAAAAGATTTGCGCCTGCAATAAAGGGAGCTAAAGAATTCGGAGCAGAACCTGAGAGTAGGTGATTGACTAAATGGGTAAGTGTGTCCAGCAAATTTCCGCCGGAATCGGCCTCAATCATATCGTGAAGATATTCCGGCATTAGTGCAAAACAACCTGAACCGGTTGACGAAGGAAATTACTCAATTGTCCGCAAAACCGTGATTCGATCAACGTTGAGTGGTCAAGTGTGTGAACGCAACAAAGCCGGTAAATCTCCCAAATCGACTACATGTTGAGAACAAACTCCCTGTGATGACAAGTGCATAAGCTCTAGTTTACGACGTGTGTCAGTTGATGGGGAAGCCAGCCCTGTAGAAGCTAGCCTTTGACCCGCTTTCCTGAAATTCCCGCGTCTAGTCAGTGATATTGCTGCGGATATATGGTTGGAAGCTGTAGGGTTATCTGGCGTGACTATAAGACGTAGTTCTGAAGCGATTTAATCGAAAGTAGCATTACTAAATTTATTCATGCGTTAATGTATCAGTTTTGCAGAGTCCGTGCGAGATCTGTTTAGGACCTTATTCGACGCGCTGATGTGAAAACAGATTTTCGGCATGATTAGAAAGCGAGTCCATGATGCCATGTCGTTTTGACGTAGAGCCTGCTTTATTAAGTCTGTAAACATCGCAGCCGCTCTGGCCCTCGTCTTCCAAGGGAGGCAGAAAATGTAAGACGCTTTGTGACTCCATACATCGTTGACAATACCAAGAGCCGATGCTGATGTGGATTTTATTATGAAATTATGATGAGGGATGTAAGTGACGGACCCTGGATCTTCATGGCGAGAGTGCAAGGAAATCTGATCGCTGACACCGTTCGTGACGGTGTTTGGGATACTCATGCCCGAGCCAGCACATTTAGCACCATTGTGTTTATGGTATCTCAATTTACCAGTGCAATTGATAGTAATGACGCGAAGACATGTTGGACAAAGCTGTTTCGTCATTGATAATTTGTAATTTGTTTCCGAATTAGTCATTGCATCGTGATAATCGTTATTGCTTTCGAACGAAGTTGTAAGATGATTGTAATAAAGAAAATTTTTACTTCATTAAATTTTTTCAGCTGAAAGATCTTTATGTAAATATAAGAAGTTTTTTGTAAGTAGTTTATTTAGCAGCCAAGAAAGTTTCAATTTCTATGGGACAATTTCTGTGAGCCAATTCTTTTGTAAACGATTGATGTGAGCCAATTTGCACTTTATGTGAAACAATTGCTGCGAACCAAACCAATGTGAGCTAATTTTCCAAACAATTATTACTGTCACTGTTATTGTTTTTTATGTATAATTATGATTTTGTTTTTTTACCCTTGCCGAGAGGCGCAGTGGGTTCCATAACACCTCTTCATTATTATTGACAACTTAATTAACTACTTATACGCACGAAGCCGCCTGAGAGCGCACGAAACTGCCTGAGAGCGCACGAAACAATAACACCTCTTCAATATGGTGATCTTAATTTAAACTATGGTCTACAATAGCGCTACTTAGGCCATTTAATAATAAATTCATTTCATTAATATAAATATTATTAATATGGTCGCTTTATTCATATTGGTCGCTTATTCTCTGCTCAATTTTACGTCCGAACACACTCTGCGTCTTCGATGGCCTTCAATTCTCCGAGCCTTTACCCCATGCCGAGAGGCGCAGTGGGTTCAATAACACCTCTTCAATATGGTGATCTTAATTTAAACTATGGTTTACAATAGCGCTACTTAGGTCATTTTTGAGTGTGTATTGTAAGGAGTCATCTGGATTTTCCTCTAATAGTTTTGCAGCTAACTGAATAGCTTTATTTGTGGGCACATTAGTGAACATCGAAACGATGTCAAAACTAATAATCGTTTTACCCTTTGCATTACGTATCATTTGAGAGAAAAAAATCTATCCTTAAAGTGGGAAAATTAGATATATATAATAATGATTTAATTTTTCTCGCAATTATTTTTGATATGGTATATGAATATGTCATATATGATTTAAAAATATCTGTTTATTATAAAAATTCAAATAATTTAAATATTGTTTAGTGAAATACCAATGTCCCAACCTCTTGGGAAATATCTGCTGCCAATTCTTTGTTTTTACGAAGTAAGATGATTGTTTCCGATATAAATGAGCTTTAAACAAATAATAAGATAATTAGGATTCTATTAGATAAAAACGGTTCTCCAACATGTGCAATTAAAAAGGTTTTCTATAAAAGTACCAAAAAGGATAAACAATTTGTTTTTGGCCCAGAACGAGAAAATAAATACATAGGATTACCATTTATGAATAATTTTTGGAATATTAATTTCAAAAGATTTGTTTCAAACAATAAACATTAAATACAACAAATATTGTTTTGCATAATAGTAAAATATCAAAACTACTTAACGTTTTGAAAAATAAACCTAATTTAGTCAATTCATAAAAATTGACTTTTATTTTAAATTTCAATTTTAAATTTTAACTTGATATAATAAATTGTATAAAATCTTATAGAATTATTTATTATTTATCGTTATTTTTATTTATATATAGTATAAAATACGTATACTCGGTTATATGATCTGATTTGTTTATAAAATTTCTTGTTTAGAATGCGATAAAATATGTGGGTCAAATGCCAACCATTAGAGACTAGATTAAAACAACACAAATACACACCCAAAATGGACCTAAGTAGCGCTATTGAAGACCATAGTTTAAATTAAGATAACAATGTTGACTATAATAATATTGTTGTTTTAGCAAAAGAAACCAATTGTTTAAATAGAAAAATTCTTGAGGCTTATTACATTCATAAACCTCCAATATTATTATGCCGAATAATAAACCTGACTTAACTTTAAATATTTTGTAAAGATGTTGTAAACGATTCTTTTGTTTATATAATATTTTCTATATTTCTAGTAATTTTTATTGTTATCTTTTATTTTATTAATTTTTCAAATTATTTATTTTGAATCACACACTTTGTCTATCTGCATTTTTTATTTAAATATTATGTAATTTAAATTGCATAATTTAAAAAAGGTAATTGCCTAAATAGTGATCTCCAGCCGATTCCAAAAAGGATGCTACATTCCCTTGTTGAACTGCTGCGCTGATTCGTTGCATGAGCCAGCTGAATGCGCGTTTATCTCCAATTGTCTGCCCCAACCTCTAATCGTACTGCCTCAAAAACGCAGATGCGTTAGGGGCCGACCGCGCCTAATGCTTCAATGGCGATAGGGACGCACAAATGCTATCTATACTTGAAGCAGCTATATTTGGTTCGTTTGAGCTACTCCGCCCGGGCTGCAACAGCGCTAGCAGAAAACACCGCATAGGCGACATGATTGTCGGCCAGGGTGCTCTGTCAAGTGAATGAAAATGTTATGGTAATTATATTTGTTTTGTTTCTAAACTATTTTGAATCACCTTTTTTATTGCGTTTTGTGTATCTTCAAAAGTTGCCGTAATCGTGCCAAAAATTCAAACAACACTAAAAGCAGGTGTTTATCGCTAATAACCGCAGCACCTGCTCAAATAAAATGACGGCGATTGTTTTGAATTTTTCATATAAGCATGTACATTTAAAAAAGCATTGCATGTTTTTTGTTTGTTGTTTGATGTTTTTTTACTTTAATAAATCATCAATTATCAAAAAGCATTGTAATTTTCTGAAAATACAAACAGAGGTTAGCGAAATATCAAATGAAATTTTCCTCCTTTCTTCGATCCAGTTCCAATAATTATTAATATTAATTATATTTATTTACTTAATTGTTATCACAAAAACGCACTCTATAACAGAGTAAATTGGAATGGTAATAAACTCGATATTAAATTTTAAGCAAATCAGATCACTTAGCTGAAGCTGATATTTTGTGCTATAAATTTAAAAATGAAACTGTCTTTGAAGTAAACCAATATCATTACAATAAATAAAATAAATATATTATTATAAGTATATAGTGTTATTAAAGTATATATAAAGTATAAATTTGATTATATACAATCTTATTTTAATACAAAGTATATTATTTATTATCCATAAAATTTTTCTACTTAAGAGTTTAAATTTATTCTTTATATTATTGTGTTGATTCATATATTTTACTATTTTCTGCTTGATGTTATTTTTATAGTAACCTAGTTTAAAATATGTATCTATTAAATTATTTAAATGATTTTGAAGAAAGCCAATATCGTTACATATTGTTGCAATTCTTAAAATTTCATTATTTAATGTATTATATTTTATATTATATGGTATGCATGAATGCTTATGCAAAAAGTTTAATGAAAATTTAAAAAAATGAAAATAGTTTAAAAATGAAATTTATTGATCTTTAAAGAATTATTATTCACAGTTGTTATGAATTTTTATTCATATTTTATAAATAAAATATGAAATAAAATATTTTATAAATAAAATATTCTTGTTTCGGAATTACAAAAATTTTGAAAATATTACAAAATCAATATTACAAATTAATCTAAAACCCTTGGAATACTTTACAGTAGACAGCTTATTAAGACTATATTATGTGTAACATTTTCAAATATTCCACATCACCTTATTATATTTTTTAAATATCGTTACATTTAAAACGATTTAAACATTTTCTCTTTCCACAATAACTAAGATTTTTATTTAAAAGAAAATTGCCATTGCAAATTTTAGCAATTATTGTCATTGCAAATTTTCCTTTATACTCTTTATTTTTTTTCTTTACTTTTTATTTTTATTTTCTTTCGCGACGTAATTTTTTTGATGCATGTTTTATGTTTTTATGTTTCATGTAATAATAAATCACTATACTATTCTTTATTAGTGTAGAGAGTGAAATAGAAATTTTTTATTTTGGATATTTAAAATAAAGTTCTATTTCACTTTCTCCATTAATAAATAATATAAACCAATGAGTGAACAGTCAATTTATAATACTATGTTATTATTCAATGAAATTTCACAGATTCTGTCAGTTAGCTTATAAATAAGATCATCTAAGTTATACTAATATAATTTAAAATATCATAATCTTGAAAAACGCTTATAATAAATATTTTTAGGAACGTATTGATATTTATTGCCAAAGTTTTCGCCGTGTTACGGCTTGGTCAGTGACTTATTATGTATTATATTATCTCTCACCTTTTTTAATGTATTAAACTTGATAAAAGTTGTTGATTAAAGTTACTTACAATCTAAAGTAAATACACAAATCACAAGATTAATATACACAATTGAAATTCTTAGCTGCTAACTAGCAACTACTTACAAACAACAGAAGAAGAAACTAAACCTATTTTATATACAAAGAGCATTTTTGTAGACAAGGAGCGCAGTTTTAAACATTATAAACTATTGCAACCTACAGTTAATGGGAGCCAAGAAGAAAAATCTACCAAAAGCCAGACGAGCAATCTCTGTTGATACCGATAAAACTGGCAAACTTGAGAACATACAAGTTGAATGCTCCGCTAGTGGCTGTAAAATCTGGACATTAGTAACGCATAACTGTGCTTTGGGTCAGGAAACTTGTGGCGGGCCACCGTTCTACTGCGGATTCTGTGCGGCGAAACAAATCAACTTGTTAATAAAACGATTAGAGCAATTGGAAATGGCATCGCAGCATGATCGAATTTCTCAAATTTCTGATAAATCTACTGAGACAGTGAAGGAGCCGCAAATTGTATCGCAGCAAGATGGATTTTGTCAAGTTTATGATAAATCTACCGAGACAGTGACGGAGCCGCAAATTGTTACAACTAATGTATTTTCACTCCCCGACACCCCACGTCCCGTCCTTCCCGTCTCGTTTCTCAATACCTTGCATCCATCAATCAAAATCACCTCCACTATCCTTCCACTCATAACCTTTCCTCACATCGCTTGCCACCCTCTTTATTATCATTATCCTCTATGTCTCCCGTCGTCAAACCAAATCCCTCCAAATCATCAACTGCCAGCTCTTCTATCGTGATCTCACCTACTCACGTCAGTCGTCCTCCTTTACGGAAGCGCTTTGCTTCTCGCGATCGTTGCGTCATTGTCACTAATATCACGCCTTCTAACTCCTTATCTCCACAAACACGTCTAGACCACGATGTTTCCGCCTTCAGATCCATCCTCTCGTATATTGTCCCTGCGGATAAACCATCCTTTTTCAAGAACATTTCTCCTGTCGCATTCATCCGTCTAAACAAATCTTCTCAATCTAATCCTTCCCAGCCCCTCTCCTAAAAATTGTTTTCAAGCATCGCTCTCACGCGTCTTCTGTCCTCTCTCAACGATTCAAACTAATGCCGTCTTCAACCACTCGAATTTTTACCGATCGCGCCCTTCTGAAATCGCTCAAATCTCTTCAGCCCGCATCGAAAAACGCCGTCGCGAGGAAAACGGCGAAACTTCACTCTCCATCCGAAACATAGACGGAAATTTTCAAGTTGTCCACACCCGTCCAAAAATTCGATGGCGCTCCATCTCTCCTATTTGTCTTCTCCATTAGACTCTTTCGCCACAACACACGGTTTCCGCCTCGGTCTCCTCAACACTAGATCTATTCTCAATAAATCCGATCTTATCCTCAACCTATTCACCGAGCAATCCATCGATATCTTCTGCCTCACCGAATCCTGGCACTCAGATTCCGACGACTTTTCCATTCGCCTTCTGCTATCTACCGGTTGCTCCCTAGTCGAATCCGCCCGCCCCCTCAGCTCATGCCATTCTAAATTCTCTAATCATGGCAGCATCGTCGCATTCGCGCGTCACCCCGCGTCTCTTCGCAAAATCAATCCCACTTTCAGTCCTTGCTCTTTTGAATTGCTCACTTGTCGTTATTCTAACCCGATCACTCTAGATCTCGCCATTGTATACCGTCCTGGTTCATCAGCTCCTACTGCCTTATTTTTTACCGAACTCGCTGACCTCCTTTCTCATTGTTCATTGTCCTCAATCCCTTCACTCGTTCTAGGCGACTTCAATATCCGCCTAGACCGCCCCTCTTCCACGGATTCCATCCGGTTCATCAACATTCTATCCAACTACAATTACAAACTAATCTCCACTGCCCTTACACATATACTTAATGGGGCACTCGACATCATCGCTGTCCCCGATCATTTTGCTGCCCAAAATGAGATGTATTTTTTAATTAGCTCGCGGAGCACAATTTAACAGAATCTGATTTAAAATTATAAAAATGTATCATCCAAAGGATCCTGTGAAATAGCAAGCAACGATAGCAAGTAAAATTCCTGCCGAATAAAATGTGGATAATCCGGAAAGCACATGATTAGTTTAAAGAGGCTATGCCCATGCTACCATGTAAGCAAATTCTCGGAAATGCCTATTTAATATATCACAAGGCAGCCGAAACGACTGATGGTAGTTCACCCTACTGATGAGTGCTGCCGGCTACCATCAGCTCGTCTAGGAGTGATAAGGAAGTCTGCTCTACTTGTAATCGAACTCCGGTTTTTGGCAACATCTACAATTATGAAACTGCAGCTTATTAGCTCCCGGAGCACAGTTTAACACATCCAGATATAAAATTATAAAAACGTATCCATAAAGGATCCTGTGAGAAAGCAAGCAACGACAGCAAGTGAAATTCCTGCCGAATAAAATTAGGATGGTCCGGAAAGCACATGGTTAGTTTAAAGAGGCTATGCCCATGCTACCACGTTAGCAAATTCTCGGAAATGCCTATTTAATATATCACAAGGCAGCCGAAACGACTGATGGTAGTTCACCCTACTGATGAGTGCTGCCGGCTACCATCAGCTCGTCTAGGAGTGATAAGGAAGTCTGCTCTACTTGTAATCGAACTCCGGTTTTTGGCAACATCTACAATTATGAAACTGCAGCTTATTAGCTCCCGGAGCACAGTTTAACACATCCAGATATAAAATTATATATATATATATAATTATAATTTTAGATATTAATATTGTATATTATATTTTAGTACATTACATATACAATAATATGTGATAATATTATGCTATATATCATAATATGTTATTATATAACATATTATAGCATAGCATACAATAACATACTATGACATAACATATTATAATATGTTATGTTATTAATATATGATTTTTATATATTATGCGTTTTCATCTTATTCTTTTTAGTCTTTTTTGCTGCCTTTTTTTCCGTCATTTCAACGCTTAACTATTGATCATTTGATTTAAATTAATTTAGTAATTAAATTAATACGCGGTTTTTATTAAATTAATAAAAAAAAGTTTCTAAATCATTAGAGTCAACAAATATTTTACCTATCCGTCTGAGGAAGGACAGTGACGGGATAAACCCTGATTGTGGATGTGGATAACAGCTATCAATTAAGATTTAATTACATCCAATTCGATTCAGGCGACTTGTCCAATGCAGCACACCCAAATCTTTTCAAAATTTGCGAGACGTCATAACCACACTCGGGCAGTTATCTTTGCTTACATACCTGAGTCTTGTTCTGTGAACATTCAACATCGCCTGAATGATGATCTTTGAAGGTACGCTCTGTTCTTTCAACAGTCCTTAAAGATTTATCTAATGAAATTCTCTAAGATTAATGTAGTTTCACTGTTTCGCTTAGGTGGAAAAGTGAGGACAGTAACAGTCGTCCTAGACTACTAAAAGCCATTTTGAAAGATGAAGATGTTATGATATGAAATGATCAGATTGTACCTTTTGTATAACTTTATTTATAGATATTATTGAATAAAGCCGTTCTAACGTTACTTTTTTATTACAATTTATTCAATAATATTGGTTCATCGAGATGGAGAAACTATTGATGCCTTCAGTATTAAATATTACTATCGACAGTCCTTAATTCTCAAGAAGAGTGGATACACTGGAAGCGACGCCTTGATAGTTTTATTGCGCTACAAGTAGGACTCAATGACGAATCTAAACTACCATTACTTGTCAATCTCATTTCGACGAAATTATTCGAATTAATCAAAGCGTGTACTTCATATTAAGATGCTGTAAATATCTTGAATAGAGCATTCATAAAGCCTGTAAATATTCGATTCGCACGTTACCAACTTCATGCTTGCCGACAAAAACCGGCAATGACTTTAGAATAGTATCTCCGAATGCTTGGCGATTTCGCTAATCTATGCGATTTTCAACCTGTGGATGTTTCTTCAAATCGTAATGCACATATTACAGATTCTTTTATTCAAGGACTTCACAATAGTTACATTAGACAACGTCTCCTTGAATCTCGAGTAACTGATCTTGACGAACTAGTGACGATTGCCAAATCACTCGAAGCAGCTCAACAACATGCCGCGATAATATCATCCACAGAAACATCAAGTCTCGCATTTACTCAGGTCAGTCTGGTTGATAAATCACGTGAAGATAATGAACAATGTGATACTCTCGCTGCACTGAAAACAAATAAACTAACACGCACGCTTCTCTCAAAATCATAAACGTTGTATATTTTGTGGTGGATCGTACCATCTTTGATTAAATTGTCCAGCTCGGAATTCAACTTGCCATTCATGTGGTAAAAGCGGTCATTTTGCAAACGTTTGTCGCTCTCGTAGTTAAAAGAATACTCCGTCAACATCCGCTACTCTATATTACGCATCTCTATTCAACCAAAGTCTAACGTGCCAGAAAGTTTTGATAGCTAACAAATCGTTTCAATAACTTCTGGATACGGCGAGTTCAGACAATTTTATTGATGATGCGGTGGTATCTGACCTTCAAATAAAAACTTATATGTGTAAACGTCGAGTCCATATGGCGTCATCATCCCAATCCGTGTTCGTTCGTTGTCATTGCTACATTACTTTTAAATTTATAGATCGTACTTACAGGAATACACTGTTTCTCGTGTTGCCTAATTTATGCGCATCCGTAATATTAGAACACATTTTTTCTCTTTCACTGATATACTACTTTCAATTTCGCTGGTCCGAACCCTGGTTTATCTTTGGCATCTTTACAAACTGCTCCAGTCATGGATATTAAGCCGTTGACGTTATTCCCAGGTATCGACAAAACCATTCGTCCGATATGTACTAACTCACGTCGACATACACCGGAAAATTCTCGATTTATCAGGCAAGAAATTGATAGACTCCTCAAACAAGGAATTATTGAAAAGAGTAGATCACCATGGAGAGCTCAAGTTCTAGTGGTATTCTTTCTAAAATTTACGAATTAAGAGTTCGTGTCCAAGTGCAGAATCCTTTGTTGGTTGCAATAACAGAGTCGTGTTAAAACCTGATGTTACCAATTGTGAGATCGAGTTATCCAATTAATTTTGTTATCGGACTGACAAGTGCAATATAAAGGAAGGTGGAGTAATACTGTATATGCTCACATTAGTGCAGTAGTTACACTGCTCGACTTAAAATTTGATGATTGACTTGAATCTTTACGGGTGAGAGTATCACTCTCAAATTGCCAACCGATTGCCATTGGTCTCATTTATTGTAGCCCATGCGCTAATGTCGGTTGCATTGTCAACGATTTTCATAAGTACGATACTTCGCACGATGTGTTAGTTTTGGGAGATCTAAATATGCCTCATGTAGATTGTGAAACGTAGACACCCAGAGTATGATGTGATAGTGGTTCATTAAAATTACTCGACTCTATCAACGTTTTAAGTCTCACTCAACATTTGAGAGACTTCACTCGTTTCTATGGTAATCAGCGATCTTTGTTAGATATTTGTCTTACCTCAAACGTATGTTTTGTAGATCACGTTACTCACCTTGAACCTCTAGGATCATCAGATCACTGTGTCCTTCTATTTGACTCCTGCCTCCCGCAAGGCCTTTCAACCCACATATCGTTTTTAAATACTGTTCAGTGTTTCAAGACGAATTATCAATAGGTCCGTATGTGTCTTTCCGGTAAATGTTGGCTTAATCCTCTTGTGCTTAATGTTGAAACGGCATAACAATAATTTAAGGCGATACTTTTAGATTTGCTCTTACGTTTCTCGTCTAGGAAAGTTACGAAAGTTCGTTTACATTGTAAACATTGGTTTGATAGGGACTTCGTCAAGCCTTGAAAGAAAAACATCTATCTTTTAAGAGGTCTAGGGATGGTGAAATAAACAGTTTTTTCCATTAAAGTAAGGAATCGTTTTACGAATCTAAAACACAATAAACGGCATAGTTTCGAAGAAATGATTGCACAAGAGGCTTTTCGCAACCCTGGTCGCTTGTTCAAATACGCGAACGCAAAACAAAGCGGGATATGTTCGGCTTGTATCGGATAGTAGACATGCCCACTATGACGATTACGACATCGTTAGTGCGAGTGGTGAACATTTTTTGATCTCATTAAATTCCTCTAACGAACCATATTTTATCATCTTATATAAATCAATCACTGATGTCGTTAACATGTTTTATATTGGGGATGTGCGAAGAGATCTTAAGAACCTAAAATCATCGGGGCCTGTTTGTCCTGAATTTGATGATGAAAACCGTTAAAAATGTAAATTTTTAAAACCTTTAAAAATGTAAATTAAAAGCAGTAAAAATAAGAACCTAAAATCATCGGGATCTGTTTGTCCTGATTTATTGCCGCCTCGATACTTAAAAATGCTTGCAGATGAAGTTTGTATCCCTTTATATTGAATGTTTATTGCGTCACTTTATTCCGGTCATATACCCGAGATGTGGAAACGCTCAATTGTAATACCACTGTTTTAAAAAAGCAATCGAACTTGTGTAGATAATTAGACCCTTAAGCTTGACTTGCATTTGTCTGTCACTGAATATATCGAAGTATGCTTGTATGCGTTTACAATCACGCAGTCATAGTGTGTATCCAACTTATCATCTTGAGGATCAGAACATTAAAGTAGTAACTCGTCTTAGCGACCTTGGAATAGTAGTTGCAAACGATTTTTCGACTAGTTGGAATACTGAGTTGGCTTGCTCAAAAGCAAATCTAATGGTTGGGATGATTCGTAGAACTTTTAGTGTGTTGAGTCCAGTTTCATTTAGAGCACTTGCCAACGCGTTTGTGATCAGTAATCCTACCTATGCATCACAATGTTCGTTCCCAAGAACAGTATACGAGAAAAGTAGAATTGAAAATGTGCTGCGCCGGGCAACAAAGCTCGTAAATTCAGTTAAAGCCTTACCTTATAATGAAAGGCTAAAACACTTGGTATGGTTTCTATAAGCGACCTTCGGTTTCATCGAGATATGTGTTCAACATGGGAAGCTTTACATAAGGGAAATCACGTCTTAAGAGAATTGATGACTGTTTGGAAAAATCGGGATTTGCGTGGCTACAATTTTACTTTAGCCTATCGCCGAGTTATACACTCTAAAACTGTACAATTTGGACACCAAATCGTAGGTAAGTGGAACCGATTAAGTGAAGAAATTGTCAACTCAAGATCGGTTTCAGCATTCAAACATGAACTTTTTTGACTTTTGTTTGTGAGTCTTTCTTTTTTTCTTTACTTTTTCTTTTTTTAACAGTGCAACTATGAGCTTTGCTCGTCTGTTTGTAATAATAACTTACACTGAGTCGTAAATTTACTATTCATATAGTGCATCGGTGGTTGAAAAAGCTTGATTGTTTGTCGGACCGAGGAATCAAGAATTGAAATTAACTTCCAAGAGAAACTGTCATGGCTAAATCAAAGACCAATTTCAAACAGAAACTCAACTGTTTATCAGCACTTATATTTTAGTTTTTTTCTTAATTTTTCTTTTTGTGATGATACCATATGAACATTTGCTCAAGGTGAATAATAATATGAAAATTATATTAATATTAGTGGTTATCAGGATATACTGTTATGCTATCAGATTCGGGTCCTATTCCCCTGTGATGATAACTTACTATATATGCTTTATTATAACAAATCTAAAACACGGATCATATTGCATAAAAGACTAAGAATAAAGTTGTCAAAAATACGGTCACCAAATACTTGATTGACATGATCTTCTTAAAAAAAGATTTATTTTAACGTGGCAAATGCGTGACAGCGCACGCTTACATGACCACAACAAAACAAAACTGTAAATCAGGTGTCGAGTAGGTGTGAACGGAGGAGATTCTTGAATGTGATAAAAGAGGGGGCCCGGCGGACGTCGAGATGGAGTTGATTCCAGGCGAGTGAGGCGGCGACGAGGAAGGATCGGAGACCGTAGTTGTTGGAGTAATTAGGAACGTGGAGTAAGAGGGTATGACGGGAACGCAGCGATAGCGAGGTGGGGCGAGTGTCGTCCATCCACATCCACTCGCTTGATGTGGATGTGGATGGTGGGCCAGGAGATTTGAGCAAAATATGTTGATGTATGGTCGAAGCGACGGAGACGAAAGAGCACTCGAACGGCGGTGTTGATGTCCATATTTACCTCAAGCGAGTTTGAATTTCGATATTGTTACTGTAATGCTATTAGGTCTTGAAATCCGTGAATAATAAGGATAAGATAATATGATTTTTCCTACATATCCCTTTTCGTTGTATTTTCCTGCTCGGTCGTGAGGTATTTGGATATAACCAATTTGGTATGTTGTTTAGGCCACGCATACAGCGCTTGAAAGCGAAAATACAATTATCCAGAATAGCATTCGTACTCGTGAAGAGTAAGCTTTTTAAACCGTTTGAAACAACAATGAAAGAAGTGAAATTTACACAATACCACTAAAAATTAATAAGATTTAAGTGAACGAATGTGCGAAAAAGTGAGTATCAGTGCTTTAAACAACTTTCAAGTTCAAGCAAATATGGAACAGAATTCAGTTATTTGTAATGGAATTTTGACTGTAAAAACACCCAAGGTAAAAGATTAGTTGTCTCATGATCACGAGGGTAATAGGGTTCTTCCCCAATACCCAAGCTTAGAAATCTAATAATTATTAAATTGGCCGAGCCTGTTGGAAGACAATTTGTACAACATTTTCCTGCGAAGCTTCGCAGAACAGTATAAAAATAGAATATTATTCAACACGGTAAGGTACTACGAGACCGAGCTTAAAATTTCCCTTACCACCTTTGATTTGGCTAATGCATATAAAGAATTTTTTAATAACAATCTTTCGAAGTTTGGTAGCCTGATTTCAAAGCTTATCATGGCTTCCTTGAAAATAATAAATCTCCCTCCGCACTTGGAGCAAAAAGACATTGATGACCTTCAAGTACTTCTTAAAGTCTCTAATTTTCGCCCCATTGAAGGATAGAATGGACTATCTATTCCAATAGGTTTTGTCTCGGCTCCCACCGACATTGCCGAGACGTTAACCAAAACGTCCTGCAATCCGTTTTTGGGTTTTAATTTAAAGTTCATAATTCTTGAAAATGATGATATGACCTTCCCCGCTGCAATCTTTGTCATGGATAGGGGCACTGGGCCTCAATGTGTAAGTCAGAGAAGATCTGTGGCTACTGTTCCTCTAAAGAATGTATCGACATCGGGGGACAATGTTCATCCACCCCGCGATGTGTTAACTGCTCTGGTCCACATCCCTCCTGGTCCAGGAGATGTGAGGCTTTTAAGGCCTATCGTCTCAAATTCTGTCCTTCACGTACAGTTAAAACTCCTGCTAGCTATGCTGAAACCAGCGGTAGGATGTCTGACACGGACATCATTCGTCTCTTCGATGCTCAAAAGCAAGCTATATTAGGACAAATACAGCAACTCATCAACAGTCAGTTCGCACTGCTATATTCATCTCCAATGATCTCCAGCGACTATTCCAGAGTCAAAGAAACGAGGGGCTTCGGCCCACACCGTGCCTCCATTGAAGGTAGGCAGACTACTCAAGGACAAGTCAAGGAAAGCCTCTACCACGGGAAATGAAGATATTGCCCGTGGGCAAGTGCCCACCCTGGACGGAGTAAGTGGAGGGAAGGGCAACCCTTCCGCCCCTAGCTCTGTCTAGGGATGAGGTAATCCCGCCCAGCTAACTCAACACAATGCAGAGTACTCGTGAGCCTTTTTCACTGAATATCCTTCAGTGGAATTCGGGAGGTGATTCTGCACCTAGACTTCTATCTGGTAGAGATGCAGATTTTATAGTCCTCCAAGAGACGCGGTCTATCCATCTCCCCCCAGTACATTACTCGATTCATCCCTAAGCACATTTGTTCCCACTATACTCCGTACATAACCCCGCCTCACTCCTCTTCATCTCAAGGTCTTTTAACCTTAGTTAAATGTTCCTTAAGGTCTTTCCTCCTACTAAACTATTCTTGTCCAGCCCTGTCTTATTTAGTTATTTCACTCTGTATGAACGGTAAACGCCCCAGTCTGGCCAATGTCTACATTCGGCAAGGGGAGATTCACAAGAACCGTGACCTCCTGGATAGGATTATAGATAGCGGCTACGACATGGTACTTGGTGATTTCAACGACAGAACTGGTCGTTGGATAAATGCAGCACTCCGCAGAGCCAGGAACGGTTATCTTGTTCACAAACAACCATCCCATACCTTTCATTGCACATCAACAAATTCTATCCTCGACATTTTACTGCTTCACTCGAGGTGGTTGTCAAAACCCCTCTGCACGGAGCAGTCGCGTCAGCAATTGTCCACCACTCATGACCTAATTCGTTGGAGAATTGAGGAAGATATTTTGCTGCGAAAAAGGTTTCACTTTGATCCGATCAGAGTGGCCTTCTTTCAAGCGGCTATCCAACTCTTTCCCAGAATAGGAAATGAGAGTCTGACCGAATTTAATACCTACCTCTTTTCGCAAGCTACCGTGATTTTATCGACTACCTATAAAGGTCGTATATACAATCCCACCCCAAGTTTGTCTTTGTATAGAAGCTTTCCTATACCAAGGACTAATCGAGTCGCTTTTCAAAGTATGCCCTCGTAAATGTGCATGTCTTTTCGTAGGCGTGGATAAGTGGCAGTGCACGCATATTATAAAATAGACTGTATTAGGGCAGGATACAAAGTTTGAAGGCTCCTTTTCCATAACAACTCAAACGTCCGTCTCAGAAACCTTAATAAGCGAGATCATCTGGATTGTATGTTTTATATGAAGGCTGGGTTGAAAGTTCTTCAAAATTATTACACCTACGTCATTAAAAGTTGGTGCTGTTTCGATCGCTATGTCATTAAGGGAATAATTAGCAGGAACCGAAATCGGACCAATATACATATGACGAAACTTACAGTGTTCACAGATTCGAACACCGGTCAGACACTTTATAAAAATCTGATTGTAATTGCATACTGTCTGAACGGTTTCTGATTAAGTGATATAAGTGTACTTCCAGAGTAATTAACGTCATCGAAAACTTTTCTATCACAGTTATATCTTAATTACGCTTTCTCTTATATTACAATGAACCAACCACACTTCAAAAAATGAACCAACCACACTACCTCGCTTCTAAATCTGATAATTCACTATTAGGTTTATTCTTGCCAACACTTATGCACAATTTTCTAAAAATTGTATTAATCAATACTGTTATGCATCATCGAATATCCCCAGCCAACGTTCAAAATATAATGAATTTTTTGTTTTGAATATATGACATTTGTCGGTATGACCTTATAAGCCTGATTTGATAAGATTAATCGTTATATAGTTCCTGGCGAACAATTTTCTACATTTACTATGTGTGAACTACAGTGTGATTCAATAACTTATCAATTCGGAAAATGTCGGCTGGTATGGTATTGTGGAAATCTTTCTGATTTTATTTTTTTTGATTAAAAGAGCAATGCGAATTGTTTAATTCATTAAAATCTTTTGAGTAAAAGGATTTATTAAATTTTAACAATAACCGATAGTATTATTAAAAAATCTTATTTTAAATTTTATCTTAATTTTTATTAAGAAAATAATAATAAAATTTAATATTTTATAAATATATTAATGGATAAAATTATTGCATTCTATCACCAACTCTGAGTTCAATGGCGCCGTTACTTAACAGTGTTATCACGTGATTTATTAAGAAAATGAATTATCTTTTATATAGAATAATATTTTTGTAATTAATTGAAACTTGTTGCCTTATAACAGAGTGAAGTCGCATCTCGATTAACGACCGCATTCCGTTCCGTAAAGCTATTCACGAACTAAAATGATCGTGTACCAAGTCAATGTTTAATCCGTGTTTTTTTGAGTTTCATTGTAACTTTAGGTAATACCCGCATGCTTATCTAAAAATTTCATCAAGCGAATTATGGAAATGAAGTATCAAGCTATAAATGTCTAAATAAACAGTAAGTATTGATAAAGATTTAATGCTTAAATCAATTACACATCGCTGATATTTTGATCTTGGTTGATATTTTGATTGCCTTGGTTGATATTTTGATTGTCTTCCTTGGTTGATATTTTGATTGTCTTCCTTGGTTGATATTTTGATTGTCTTCCTTGGTTGATATTTTGATTGTCTTCCTTGGTTGATATTTTGATTGTCTTCCTTGGTTGATATTTTGATTGTCTTCCTTGGTTGATATTTTGATTGTCTTCCTTGGTTGATATTTTGATTGTCTTCCTTGGTTTTCCTTGGTTGATTGTCTTCCTTGGTTGCTAAAATATTAATCATATTCAAATAATGAATTTGATGAGGTTTACCAATGCTACTGAGTTGCGTTTAATGCTACCTTGAATTGCATTTTAAGGCAACCAACAAAATTAATAAATGTTTTAATTATTTAATAAAAACTTAAAAAATTACTGTACCTTTATTATTTATTATTTTTCACTTTTGTTTATATCCTTGAATGTTGATTGATTATTCATTTTATATTAATTTCCCAATTTTATTAAGTATAAGAGAAATTTTTTTATTATTCCAATTGAAATGGTTGTAATTATACAAATAGTCTTGGTCATTTTGGTGTAATTTTGCATATTTGATACATCAAACGTTTAAAAATTATACATTTTTAAAATTTAAAATATAGCAAATTTAAAGATTATTAATCAGATCAACTGAATATAACTGAGTCAACGTACTTTATATTATAAAAATTAAAAATAAAGATAAATAATAAATAATTACCGAATCTTAATAGTAAAATCAATTTTTTATTAAATATTTAAATTATATTAATTTAAACGTTAAACTATCTAGAAATATTTGTTAAGAATTTGCCTTTAACGCTATGCTTATTACGGGCTTTAACTAAAGAAGCGTCTTTTCCACACTCGGATATTTTGAAATAATAACATATCTTTTAAATAAATTGTGTAAGCTAGATTTATATATATATCTACATTTAGTCTTAACAAATCAGATCAGATAACTGAGTATACGTATTTTATACGATATATAAATAAAAATAAAGATAAATAATAAATGATTATAAAAGATTTTATACAATTTATTATTATATCAAGTTGAAATGTTAAATTGAAATTTAAAATAAACGTCAATTTTTATGAATTGAATAATAAATAACAGAGAATTGATAAGAATAACTTGCTGAGTGAATATGCATTAATGGTCATTCGGGCTTCCGAAATATGGTTGTCTCAATAATATTGGAGGACTTATATAGTAGACAATCCAGATAGCTTATCGAATTCTGGCTTCGTTCAAAAGTAAAATTCAACCCACTCATTACTCCGACATTGCTTACTAATCTATCCAACAACTCCTCCTCTTTATCCCAGATAAT
Organism: Pomphorhynchus laevis; assembly: GCA_012934845.2. NCBI lineage: Eukaryota > Metazoa > Acanthocephala > Palaeacanthocephala > Echinorhynchida > Pomphorhynchidae > Pomphorhynchus > Pomphorhynchus laevis. The sequence continues at coordinate 47,838 of WNNJ02003577.1, read as the reverse complement.
GAGAATATCATCTATATAGCGACAATAAAGTATGGGATGGTGATCCGATGTTTCCATCCATTTTCTTTCCATTTCAGCCATGTACAGTGTCGCGTACGCAGGAGCCATTGGCGTGCCCATAGCAGTACCAGATATTTGACGGTATACTGAGTCATCAAAATATAAATAGTTATTATCGAGGATCAAAGCGATTGCTTCTATTATGAAGTGTTTACGTTCGTTGGGTATTTGTGCCCTTTCCAAAGCCGCTTGTACAGCGCTAATCCCGTCCTCATTTCGAATTCTGGTTTTAGCGACTCGACGTCAGCTGTTACGAGAATTGTATTTTCTGAGATATCCTTTCGTATACTTTCCAATTTCTGAAGAAAATTTATAGTTCTGCTAATGTAAGATGGGACAAGGAGCAGCAAAAACTTTATCTCGTTGTGTACCCACTTCGAAAGCGCCTCACAGGGAGTCCCAATGTAACTAACTATCGGTATTCCGCGATAAGGACGATGCACCTCATGAGTTTTTAGTAGCATATAGAATTTGCCAAATTTGTTCTCTGTGGGTCTTAGTGTGGTCACTTCACTGATGGAGATTAGTCGACGGCTAATTGATCTATCGAGGAAATCATTGACTATACACTTTACGTTAATAGTTGCAGCATCAACTTTTTCGTAAGTTGTCGAATCATTCAATTGACGACGAGCTTCATAATCGTATTCGGATTTAAGCCAAATAACTGCTTGTGTCAGCTTTGTCAGCTGACCTTTGTCAGCTTTATGAATCACAATATCGTTGCGATTTCGTAGTTTAAGAATGGCAGATCGTTGCTTCAGCGTTAAGTTTGGTTTATATTTATGACCTTCGTTTGTTCGAATAAAATTGAACCAAAGAGATTTATGGAACATTTGTTGAAGATCACAATTGTCGTCAACTGCTGTTGCTGGAAGCAATTTTTCAGCAATTCAAGAACTTGCTTTGTGGAAAGTCGATCCATTGAAGTTGGAGTGGGAATAAACGATAGTCCATATGTGAGTACTGATAGTTCATCAACGCTGAGGGATAATTATGATGGATACTCAACAGCATTAACATGTAGTAGTAATATATATACATAATATATACATATAATATATACAGTAATATATATAGTAGTAATATATATTATATTATATATTAATATATACATTAATATATATCATTAATATTAGATGAATTATTTTATATTAATATTCACAAGAAATATGTTTCTTGTGAATTTAAATGTCATTTTAATGCTCATATCAAGATATATACTTTCTTTATCATCAATATATGTTTTATCAAAAATAATGCTATCTGGATAAATTTGTTTACTTATTACGTAAACAGATACGGCCAAATACGTACTAAGGACGTATTTCCTCTGAATAAATTTGATTATTTAATATACCTTATTCTAATGCAAAGTATATTATTTATTATCCATCCATAAACATTTGCCACTTAAGAGTTTAAATTTATTCTTTATATTATTGTGTTGATTTATATATTTTACTATTTTCTGCTTGATGTTATTTTTATAGTAACCTAGTTTAAAATATGTATCTATTAAATTATTTAAATGATTTTGAAGAAAGCCAATATCATTACATATTGTTGCAATTCTTAAAATTTCATTATTTAATGTATTATATTTTATATTATATGGTATGCATGAATGCTCATGCAAAAATATGTTTCTTGTAAATTTAAATATGTCATCTTTACGATATAAATTAATAGTAGTTTTAGTTAATGTTAATTTAATGTTCATATCTAGATATACACCTTCTTTATCATTAATATTGGTTTTGTTAAGAATAAGGCTTTCTGGATATATTTGTATACTTATTATAGTTATAGTTATTTTACTTATTGAATAAAAATTACTAAAATTTTAGTTAAATTTTATCCAGATTAAATTTAAATTTTATTTAAATTTTTGTTTTATTTAAAATTTTATTTCTTATTTATTTTGTTCAAAATTAGACTATCCATATATCTTTCACCTTTTAATTCTTTCACTCTTTAAATAAAGAAGATTTATATATCAAATTTAATTTATAAAGTTAATTTAACTTATACGAAATAAAAACATTTTTATTTTAAAGATAGTGTGTAGGCTTTGAATTTTTTTAATATTGATAATATGCGACAGCTGTAATAGACGACGATAATTTCTATATTTTCTCAGAGTTTTTAGAATTTTACCTTGGTAGCAATAATTTCCAATGAACATTTTTGAATCTAATCCGGTCAGATATTAGAAGTACCGATTTATCAAAGTTTATAATATACCTACACAAAAATGATTAATATATTCCAAGACATTTATTATTTATATTGTTAGAAGATTTATATATTTTAGATAAAATTTTTAATTTCTATATAAATTTATATTTGATTGGTGACCTAAGCATAATAATTCTTATTTAAAGAAGCTAAAACGATTTAGAGTAAAAACACAAGATTATTCTTTAAATAATGATGTTACTTTAGAAATAGCAAAGAATCTTTAAAATATTAGTACTTTAATAGATTATTAGGCTTTGTAGTTATATTATTTCTGGATAGGAATTACAGTAGTTGAATCTAGTAAAGGTGCCTCGATGTGAAGTGTACCGTCCTCAAGTGTTGAACTTAACATATTGGTATTAGTTTCTTTGGGCAAGGTTACTTGTCTATACAGATATTGCCGACCATATTTCAGATTGTCAGATTTTGTGCTCTCTGCTTTTAAAATGAGATCGTGATCCTTTAAGGTTAACTGTATTTCATCTGGCTGATAGTTCGGTAGAGGTACGTTAATTTCTAATTTTTTCAATCCATTATTATCGTTCACTATGTGTGGCAGGAAATCGCTACGATAGAAATCAGATGGGCTTTTTGATCTTAGCTGCATATCCGTTGTTTGACTTTGCTGCAGTCTTGATTGCTGTTCAACCATGAAAGGCATTTCTACAACAAGCATTCCGCCTCCTGTTAGAAAGCTTGTCATTTTGCTTTCGTCTATGTTTCTGGGTAAATCAAATTTCCTTGAAAACTCCCGGGCATTGTATCCATTGCCATCCTGGTGGTCAGAATGGCGTCCGTGTATGGTCAGTATATTACCGGATATCGACGTTGTAATATCTGATTTATCGTAACCAGTAGCCGGTAGCGTAACCCTGAATTTATTCAAAGGTCTATCACTTAAATGTGGTGGTTCCCTTATCCAATTGACGGAATTTACATGATGTGGATTTAGTGATAAATCCCACCGATCAAATGGATCAAAGAAGTCCAAACTTTTCCCAAAGAAATTGTCAAAATCAAAAAGGCTACGTCCAAACCGAGATATTGGTAGATTAGGCATTTTAGCAGTAATTATTTAGTATTTCATAGAAAGATCTGGGATCTAGCTTTATTTATAGATATCATATTATGCTATGTAATGCATCTTTCAAGAATGTGAGATTAATTTTATGTGACTGCTATATAGTTACACTATTTTCTTCCTTTATCACACATCTTTTGCGGAATACAGTGATAGTTTTATTGCTTTATAAAAACATTTAGGTAAACGCTTGTTTAAGTGATGGATGGCATTAGCAACAGATCCTATGAGGATTTTATTTCTTTAATGTTGAGCGTTTTTATCTATTTATTCTAGAATTGTTTACTAATAGGATCAGATTAACATTCTCTACTAATATTTTATTGCATATTCTTATGTGTATATTGAGCAAAAACGTTCATTTTGTGAATGTAACGCGATATTGGTGTTACATGTGAACAACAATATGAATACTCGCAACATAATGTTTCACATTTATTTAGTTGTTGTCTCGACTAACCCTCCCTACTCTATACGATTTCGTTAATGCTCTAAAGTTGGCTGCAGTTTTCAATTAATTTATTAAGCAGGCGATACATCTTTTTAGTCATCGGAATACTGACAGCGGCGAGGATGCATAGTGAATTCAATTGAATTATATGGTGGAAAATTAATAAATTTAAGCGCCTTTTAATACAAATTAGCAAATAAATACATGGAAACTATTTATTTCCGAAATTTTTTCGATATTTTTTATAATTATTTATACATCTTTATACAGATTTATAATTGAAATGTTAATTGATTGAAAATGCAGATTTTTCTGTTAATAATTTGAAAATTAGTTTGAAGCAGGCAACCGTATCAACTATTACTTGTTAATTTTGTCATCAGAATTTTTAAAATACAAATGATAAACGTTGTGTCATTCAAATATTTGTATCATAATTTAATAAAATTCGTTAATCAATTATTTGTTCAATTATTAAAAAAGGAGAATTCTAATTCTCCTTTTAGTGAATTCTCCTAAAAAGGAGAATTCACTTTAGAAAAAATTTAGTCTGATTACAAAACAACGAAGAACGAGGAAACAACGAGGAACGAGGAAACAACGATGAACGAGGAAACTACGAGGAACGAGGAAACAACGATGAACGAGGAAACAACGAGGAACGAGGAAACAACGAGGAACGAGGAAACAACGAGGAATGAGGAAACTACGAGGAACGTGGAAACTACGAGGAACGAGGAAACTACGAGGAACGAGGAAACAACGAGGAACGAGGAAATAACGAGGACAAAAAATTTACAATTAACGGACATTTACGAAAGTTATGTCAAATCGAAATGGGTAGCAGAAACAAACTGAAATAACGGCATACGTATCACGACACGTTGGATGTGAGTCTGACGGCTGTAACGTCATAGGAGAATAATAATAATTTTAAATAGTTGATAATGATTTATTATTGATAAAGAGTTATTAGAGCTGGATTAAAAATGGGAAAATTTTATATGATATTTCGCTAACCTCTGTTAGCATCGCCAGAAAATTACTCAAAAAATAGTAATTTTCCGGAGATGCTAACAGAAGTTAGCGAAATATCAAATAGAATTTTTCAATTTTTTAAATCTAGCTTCAATAATTCTTTACTAATAATAGTATTCTAATAAGTTAAAATAAATAACAGAAAAATAGTAGTCAAATAAAAGTCAAGAGTCTTCATTACGTTCTACAACCATTTTTGCGTCCTCCATAGATGCAACAAGCGCTTCAAGATTAGTATCACGGCTATGGAATCCCATTGTCTGCATTTGTACAAGTTCGGATGAATAAAGTTGTTCTTGAGTTTGGTTTGATTGTTGATTTGTCGGCTGATGTTGCTAGGGATGTAGACGATCTAATGGTTGAAACAACGAAGCAGTATAATCTTGATTTGAATTCTGTAAATTTTGAGATGCTGTTGTTGCATAAGCTGCTTGTGTATTGCTAGGTGATTAAACGGAATCCACATTAGATGAAGTAGGTTGACTATTCATTTGATTATCGACCAGATCGCTTATATTTGAAGATATCAACCCTGAATATACTTGAGTAATCATATAATCTTGATTTGAGTATAATCTTGATTTGAGTATTCTAATAATATAGTAATATTATTATAATATACTAATTAGATAAATTTATTAATACCACTTTACCTTTCGGTATTGGGCATAACAAAACAGAAAAATAGAAGTGATTTTCAAAATCTTCTAGCATCAATATCCGATAATGACGATTTTTTTAAGATCAAGCAATCGAAGACATGCAGTATATTAGTATATTCGTTTTTGCACAAAAGAAACATATAAATGATGGTGAATGTTCGTGATTTGGAATTCGAATCGCGCAGAATTTATCGGGTTAACCATGTACTGAGGATCTCCAAATCAGGGGTCGTTTTATGGCACATGCTTCTCTCCATTTTGTCTGTGTGAACACCGGAGTGAGGTAGTACTTCAGAGCGATTGAATTCACCCTTTGAGTGAAACTGCCCAGATTTATTGTAAATGCTGATGTGTGTTCGAGTTTGAACATTGATTTAATTATTGCTAAACATGGTTCCAATATAAAAAGTATCGCAACTACCGACGATGAACATTTGGGAGATAACCCTACTATTCGCTTTATAAATCTCCATTGACACTTGTCTAACTGATTAAAATTAAATGCAGTAAAGTCTGACCATATAACTGGTATAGCTTGTGAGATGATTGGAAGCAGCATACTTTGTAAATACCGGAGAGCTCTTGGAAAATATAGTGATCCGAGATTTCTTGCAGAAGAGGTAGCTACTATTAGTTTTGAAGATTTGTGATGAAGATGATCAGTAAACGGCAATTTCGAAGAAAGAATTCCTATGTAATTATAACTATTGTTAAATTCCAATTCTTCGTTATTTATTATTAGTCTATCACACCGACGTAAATAACCGCCTAAGACACTAAGAGACAAAGACAATAAGACGATAGGTTATCTAACGCAGTCTGAGTGGACGAGGGTTTTTTTTGTCAACATTATCAAATCATTAGCATAGAGAGCTTCACTGGGGAGCTACGACGAGGCTCACTCGACGTATTACAAATATGTGCCGACAAATTCATTACAAAGAAATAAAATAATAAAGGACTTAATGGATCTCCTTAATGTACATGTGTATCTTCTGATAATGAATGGCGCAAAATAGATCGGAAGTGAGACATAAGATGTTCATTGGTATTTACTTGTTGTTCTAGCCTTTCATACTTTGAGTAGCCACGGTGAAAGCTCTGCCTTAGCTAGAACTCGTCGTTCTATTTCAATACGATTCATCTAGCGATAAGTTGACACTAACTTGACGTAAATTCTACGTAGATTTACAAAATCAGTGCGTGATTTTTCTTAGTAATAAAAACTCTTCTACTAATGTTGATGCCGTCACATCGAATGGGGTTGCTAAAAGCATTGTGACGGCCATTTCTTCTTTGTTCGGATGTCAAAATCTGACAGACACGAGAAGAGAGTGGAGCGACGGATTTAGAGGTGCCCGGTATAGGTCCCCAGTAGTCAAGAATATCTGTGACAGATAGATCTCCACTCCTGAAGTCTCCCCAAGGCGAAATTGAATGAGGTGATTGAGTGACTCCATAATTATGAAGGGATAGTGACTCCTCCAAAACATTATCAAGACATTTTACCAATCCAACCCAAGGCTCTTCCCTCCCACAGACAAACTTCTTGAATATCTTCCAGAAGGAAGACCGGGCTGGATTAAGGGAAGCAATGCTTGTCCTATATTTACCCAGTTGGAACCTATATCTAGTGCTCAATATTCTTTCGAGAGAACTTGTCTGGCAGAAGCAGAGAGGTCGGAAAGACGGAGCATATATGCTAAAGTCTTGAGTTTTGTCGGAGTGGGACTGTAAATTCGACCTTTGTAGGTAGTCGAAAGAATCGCGGTAGCTTGCGAAGAGAGGTAGGAATTAAATTCGGTTAGACTATCATTACCAATTCTGGGGGAGCGTTGGATAGCTGCCTGAAAAAAGTCACTCTGATTGGATCAAAGTGGAATCTCCTTCGAAGCAGTGTTTCCTCCTCTATCCGCCAGCGAATCAAGTCATGAGTAATAGACAGATGTTGTCGCGACTGCTCCGTGCAGTGGGATTTTAACAACCACGTCTCATGAAGCAGTAATGAGTCGAGGAGTGAATTTGATGATTTGCAATGAAAAGTGGGGGACGGTGGTTTGTGAATAAGATATCCGTTCCTGGCTCTGCTGAGTGCTGCATTAATCCAACGACCAGTTATGTCGTTGAAATCACCAAGTACCATGTCATAGCCGCTACCTATAATCCTATCCAGGAGGTCACGTTCTTGTGAATCTCACCTGGACGGATGTTGAAATTGGCTGGACTGAGGCGTTTACCGTTCTTACAGAGTGATATAACTAAACAAGACAGGGCTGGACAAGAATAGTTGGGTAGAAGGAACGATCTTAATGAGCATTTAACTAAGATTAGAAGACCTTGAGATGAAGATGAGTGAGGCGGTGTTATGTACGCATAACTCCGCCTCTACCAGATTGGAGTCTAAGGGTAGAAGCTCCCCGAATTCCACTAAAGGATATTCAGTGAAAAAGGCTCACGAGTACTCAGCATTGTGTTCCGCATCTCTACCAGATTGGAGTCTAAGGGCAGAAGCTCCTCCCGAATTCCACTAAAGGATATTCAGTGAAAAAGGCTCACGAGTACTCAGTATTGTGTTAGGTCAGCTGGTAGGGGGCAACCCTCCTGCACCTAGCTCTGTCTAGGTAGACAATATCCCATCTTACTAATCCATCACAATGCAGAATACTCGTGAGCCTTTTTCACTGAATATCCTTTAGTGGAATTCGGGATGTGCTTCTGCCGTTAGACTTTTATCTGGTAGATATGCAGATGTTTTAGTCCTTTAGGAGACGTGGTCTATCCGTCTTCCCCAGGACATTACTCGATTCATCCCAAAGCATATCTGTTCCCACTATTCTCCGTACATAACCCCACATGACTCCTCTTCATTTCAAAGACTCTTGACCTTAGTTAAATGCTCATTAAAGTCTCCCTCCTATTAAATTACTCGTGTCCAGCCATGTCTTGTCTAGTAGTTTCACTCTGTAAGAACGGTAAACGCCTCAGTCTAGCCAATGTCTACATACGTCCAGGGGAGATTCACAAGAACCGTTACCTTCTGGATAGTATTATTGACAGTTGCTATGACATGATACTTTGGGACTTAAACGACAGAACTGGTCGTTGGATCAACGCATCACTTCGCAGAGCTAGGAAAGGTTATCTTATTCACAAACCACCTTATCCTACCTTTCATTGCACATCAACAAATTCAATGCTAGACATTTTGCTGCTTCACTCGAAGTGGTTGCTTAAACAACTCTGTATGGAGCAGACGCGACAACAACTGTCCACCTCTCATGACCTACTTCGTTGGAGAATTGAGGAGGATACGTTGCTTCGAAAGAGATTTCACTTTGATCCAATCAGAGTGGTCCTCTTTCATGCGGCAATCCTACTCTTTCCCCGAGTATGAAATGAGAGTCTTACCGAATTTAATACCTAACTCTCTTCGCAAGTTACCGCGATTCTATCGACTACCTATAAAGGTCGCTTATACAATCCCACTCAGACAAAACTCAACGTCCTAGCAAAATTGCTCAACCTCCCTTATCTCCCTGCTTCCCCGTCAGGCAGACCCTCTCGAATGAATACTGGAGCACTATAAATAGGTTCCAGCTGGGTAGGGATAGGGCGAGTATTGCTTGTCTTAACCCTTCTCAGTCTTCTTTTTGGAAGATTTCTAAGTACGATAAATTTGTTTGTTGGAAGGAAAGGGCACTGGGTTGGATAGGTAATATAGGCCTTGAAAACGTTTTGGAGGAGTCACTAGCTTTACTCAACTATGGAGCCACTCAATCACCTCAACCAATCCCGCCTTGGTGTAACTTCAGGAGTAGGGATATTTATCTGTAACAGATATCCTAAACTCCTAGGGTCCACTTCCGGGCACCTCTAAATCCGTCACTCTACTTTCTTCTCGGGTATGCTAGCTTCTGACAGCCGACAAGAGAAGAGAGGTGGCCGTCACAATGCTTTTAGCCTCCCCATCCAATTTTGCAGGCATTAATATAAGTAAGAGAGTTTTTATACCAAAGAAAAAATCCTGCTCATATCCTAAAGATCTGCGACCCATTTCGATTCAAAATGCCCTCAGGTTTTCTGATTCCCCCAGGTTTTCATGGGTTCGTTAAAAGTCGCTCGGTCCATTTAGCAGTTGGTGAGTTTGACCAGTTTTGTCGAGCGAATAGCCATCGTTTAGTTGTGGCTGTTTTCCTTGACTTTTCTGCTGCATTTGACCGCATCTCCATTCCATTTGTGATCTCATCTCTTAGGTCCCTTGGGTTGCCTGCGAGAATTGTGAACAGGGTGGAGATTCTTCTGTACACCAAGCAATTTTATTATAAAGATGATCCTGATGCGCGTCAGTTCTATCCTATTACGGGTGTACCTCAAGGTTCCCCACTCTCTCCTATCATATATCTTGCTGCCTCCATTAACCTATTTAAATAATTTAAACGCGAACAACGTCTAGTGGTGTACGCTGATGACACCATAGCCCTGTTTACTGGACACAAGTATAAAGACGTATTCTCTGACATCAGCCGGTTCTTTTTAAGATTAAAAGACCAGCGCCCACCATCCAATCTTTTGTTAAACTCCGTTAAATCGGAGGTGGTCGTCTTTCATGGCACCCCTGCTACAAAGCAAAAACTTAATAGATTAGCACTATCTGCGCTCTCCTCCATATTTGCCTCTGAACCAATCCCCACCTTCACAAGTCGAGTAAAATACCTGGGGTTCACCGTTATGGTGAACTGGTCGGCAAAAGTTGACCTGGATAGACTTAAACGTATCATGAAGAAAGCTAGGTGGGCCCTGAAACGGGTTAAACATCTGTCGTTGAATGGGAAAACCCAGATGCGGCTTTGGGGCACTTGGGCTGTCTCAGAATTAGTCTTCTTTTCGAGAAAACGTTCCCCAGAGCAAATGCTAAGGTTTATTTAGCTCCTCGTCTCTCGTTTACCCATCATATTCCGTACCGATTGGATTCTTCGGGGAGAGGGTGTGAAAGACTCCGGGTGGTTCAGTCGGAAGGCGGCGTATTGGATTGGCTGGGGTGGGCCCTTTAAAATTTTCAGTTTTCTTTTGTTTTTTTCATTTTTCACATGTTATGAAAAACTCTAAATCTAGTTTAATTGATCCTATCTTAATAGCCAAATAAATCAGCATTTGATATGATTGATGTTAGTTTAACATTTATTCATATAAATTGATGTAAAGATTAATTTATTATTATTTTTCCAAAAAGTCAAATAAAAAATAACTTGATTAGTTTATTTTTGCTAATGCAGTTGGCCTCTTCAGGCAAAAGTTTTTTAAAAATGTTTTATCTGAAGAGGTTAATTGCATCGGCGAAAATTTACTAACCAAGTTATTTAATTGTCAAAGGAAAAGCCAAGACATTATACAATAAATGCATATCTAATAATCAGTATGTAATTATTAATAAATCGATTATTAATTTTATGATTGATTTGTTATTAATAAATTGTATGGATTATAAATTGTAATACGAATAAACAAATGGTCTTAATTATTAGCCATATTTTCGTATAAAATTTTTTACTAATCGATTTGACAGCAATCTTAATCATTTGCTAGTTAAAAGGTGTGTTCATTTATTATATTTAATTTGTTGTTTTATGCGAATTTTATTATTGCATTTTGGTTTTGTAGATAAAAAATGTCGATTTGATCGCATGTGGGAAATTTTAATATCAATAGAAGCAAAAAGCAAAACACATTTTGAATTTCATTATTTTGTAATTCTCGACGGGGGAATAAGACTAATTTATTATATATTTATTGATCCTGCTCTAAAATTGCATATAAAAAAATAGATCAACATGCTACTTTTAAAAAGTTACATATTTATTGCAGTTTTTGATTTATTAATTTGAAGATTATGTCATTACTTGGTCGTTCATATTATTGACTAAATCTTATCAAATTTTAGTAGGAACTTCATTAATTTATTCATTTTTGTTATTGAATTCTCGCATCTTAATAAAATTTTAGATATAAAAATATATAAAAATATAAAACATTTTATATTTTAGATATAAAAATGTCGATTTGATTGCATGTGGGAAATTTTAATTTAAAAAGCAAAAAGCATGTTCACTATAAACGAAGCAAAATGCAAAACACATTTAAAACTAGCAATCGAACGAATGAAACTGCTCCAAAAGAAAAAATCTGAAAATGCAATGAAAGCGCGCAGTGAAATATCTTCATATATTCGAGCTAGTAGGTGATTAAATTAAGTCCAATCGTCACTGAATAATCCATAGCGTTTTCTAGATAAAATTGATAGAGCAAGGATCAAGGTGGAACATCTAATAAGAGAAGATTATATGGTTGAAGCCATCGATGTAGTGGAATTGTTCTGTGAATTACTGCTAGCTCGATTTTTAGTTTTTGCTCGATCAAGGTTAGTTACGTTCGTTGCTTTTTATAATTTTTATTATTCTAATATACTTAATCGTTAAAGTAATTAATATTTATTACATTTGGATTTTCTGAATAAACTTTTCATCAAAATCCCTAATTGATGCGATTCCCCGATTTATTCGTGGTCGTATACCTTTAATCGCTGTAACTTTTATTCCCTCTAATTTTTTTAATCCTTAAGCCGAATATCGCACAACGTTAGCACCGAACCACAACTTTTTAATAAATTACTTCGCTTCGGCTCTACAATGACTTGACATTTAAATTTCAGCCTCTAATATATTCATCATATCCAACTTCCGACTTAATAAGTTACAGGCCTGATGATATTATTTTCAATTTGGAATTATTACCATTAGGGAACGTTACCATTAAGAATTATTACCATTTGAAATTACCATTTGGAATTATTAAATTCGCCTCTTTTATCAAACGCCTCCATAGAACAAATCGCCTCTTTCAATGGAGCATCCTCGTGGCTAAACGCGCTATCCTTAGAACACGAAAAATTCCATCTGTCAGCTAATGAATTCAAGGATGTCTTGAACACCCGATACGGACAAACTGGCCCCAATCTAAAGCAAAGGACCTGCGTATGCGGTTATCAAGTTGACATTTCTCACTCTCTGTCATTCAAGCACGGAGGTATGCCTTCTATCCGTCACAATCTATCCGCAATTTATTTGCACAATCCTTAAGCCGAATATCGCACGGCGTTAGCACCGAACCACAACTTACCAGTGTCCCAAAAGAGCATATCTTCAAACGCTCTACAACTACTCGTGATTAGAATGCCCGTCTCGACATTGTATGTTATGGTCTTCACGGCTATTAACTTACGAAATCTTAAAAGTCGGTAAATACTAGACTGTAATTTTTGGATATAAAAACAGTGTTCAAAACCAACAGTTTAAAAAGGTGAATTCTCTAAAAAGAAATGTATTCAGTTTAGCTTTATAGATTATAGTTCCAGATTTTACATTCAATTTTACACCAATTTAGTAGACATAATCTGAACCATTCAAATTATCCTTGTGCTCAAATCTATGAAATTGATTTATTGAAAGGATATTATCTCAATAGTAATTTTTTTATTTTTATTATTATTATTTATTTATTTATATTATATCAAGAAACAATTTTGGTTACCCGCAAATGGGCCCTAAAATCTCAATAGTAATTGAAATAATATTTATATTTTTTAATTTATATATTTATTTAAACACCTAAGTTATAAAATAGAATGAATTTATTTGATCAAAAAAATAAACAGCATAACTAAAAACATGACACTCTTTTCAAATCTTCTTATCTTTATTTTAAGACAAGATATCAATATATTTAAAAAGGTAAATTCTTTAAAATAATTTAATATATTCGGTTTAGCTTTATAGATTACAGTTCCAGATTTTACATTCAATTATATATTTATAATTGAATTAGTTCTATTTATTAGTTTGATTATATGCAATTACAAAAAGATAAGATTTGTATATTTGGGCATATATTCTCAAAGTGCAGAGTAATCCAAAATTTTGAATTAATTATTCGTGAGTAACTATAAGTAAATCGTGATTTTTAAATAGGATTATGCATAATTCTTCCAGATCATTTTCGATAATAATTTAAAATAACGTTAATTTTTTATTTATTCAGTTAATTTATATAAAGTAATTAGGTACACATATTACCTTTAACAATTACTTGATTTAGACAGGTAGATGTGTCTGTTGAAGAATCCGTGTCCAGTATCATATGGGCCGGACCACGATTAGAATCGGAAGTTCCAGAACTGAGGAAAGTTATAAGTTGTTTGTTAAGCAAGTTGGGTAAAACGTACATAGATGAATGCACATGTAATAAGCTGCAAACTGTAAACGAGAAACTTATACAGCGTATGAGCATTGAAACGCCTAATAGGTTGCTGGTTGAAAAATATCTTGTGGAAATCGCGTCCAGTCATGGCATTGTGTATAAGCCAGATCCTGTTATAATGAATCAGGATCAAAGATGGAATCTGGGACAACAGTATCTAATCAATTTCGGTGGAAAAAATGAAGAAAATAAGTCCGAAAATGATCCTAATGAGTTTGCATTTGTGTCACCGCCTCCTGCCTTTCCTACTATATACCCGAGCGCTCCTGATCTGACTGCTACTCATCCCGATTGCCGACTGCGCGTTGCGTCGCCATCACAGAAAATAGATCTATCAAAATCAGCAACAAATACCACTGACAATTCATTTTCAGTAAATGACAAAAGTTATGTTGAGGCATCAGATTGGTATTCTTCTTCGGATATTAGCACATCAATGCCGATGTTGGGTTGTGGCAGTCTTGATATGAGCTTACCTGATGTTCCAAGTACGGAGATTGTTGCCTCTACAACCAAACAGGATGACCAATCAAACTTAGATTTTGATGACTTAAGCAAGCGATTTCAAGAACTGAGAAATCGAAAATGATATATTTTTATTCAATAATTTAAATTGTGCTTTTTCTCAATTTGTCTTCGAATGAGCAATTCGAATACTAAGCGTTTATTTTATTTATTTAAAATAAATTGAACTCGTAAAGAAATATTAATTCCATAGTTCACCCTATTATTCTATTTATTATTACAAATAAAAATATTTAAATTCTTTTGAATTAAAATGCTTTTTACAATAAAAATACGGTTCATGTACGCAGCATCATTGTCATATTAGAATTTTAAGTAATCAGATGATTTAATGAGTATTAAATTTTTAAACTTTATTTACCATAAATTTTTTATAAAATTAGTTTAACTGCACATATAATGCATTTAGTTATATACACTTAAATCTTGCTTGAAAATAAGATATCAATATAGCTAACAATTACAATATAGCTATTTTTCCCGGATCGTAAAAGTACTTAACAATTTTGTAAATTATTTAAGGAATGAGTATTCCCGTTATATTTGATTATAAGTTTTGCAGGAGAAAAGCAACAATCAATAAATTCTTAATTCCATATATAATTTCTAGCAATCACAAATTCAACTTTTTAATTGAAAATCTAAACAAATAAGAGCCACTTATTGCCAGTGAGTTACTACTTTACTTTAAAAATATCGATTAGCCTACAGTAATGTTATATCATAACATTACTTAATATTATAGTATAATACTTGATATTATAGTATAATATTAAGTATTATATTATAATATTAAGTATTATAATATTAAGTATTATATAGTATTACATTACTTAATATTATAGTATAATATTTATAATATTTATGAAGAGTGAACTATCCAAATATTATGACATATTATATATAAAATATATAATATGTGTATATGAAGAGGATATGAAGAGAATATATAATATGTATACGAGTGAGAATAAAGAAGTATATAATCAACGTACTGCATTACTATAAACAGAGTTTATTAGTTATAAAAGATAAATCTCCAAGAAGAAGCGTAAATAGAATAGGGTCAAGTACTGACCCTTGAGGTACACTACAAGAGAGAGAAGATTGAGGAGAACACATTGAATTAGGATGGATGGAAAATGATCGATCGGCGAGATACGAAGAAAACCAAACCAAGATAGACGAAGAGAAGCCATAATGATAGTGAAGACGAAAAAGAAAGATTTTGTGATCGACAATGTCAAATGCAGATTGAAGATCGAGAAATATTACCGCACTATAAAATCCTTTGTCACGAGCAGAGAGCAGATCAGAAAATACTAAATGGCATGCTAGTTCGGTGGAATGATTGGAGCGGAAAGCAGGTTGGAAAAAAGGGTAGAACTACGATGAAGAGAGATACCTGTTGATCTGATCTAAGACAAGGTGTTCAAGAATTTTAGATAATGTTAATAGAATTGATATTGGGCGATTATATGAAGGAAGAGAGGGGTCAAGAGAGGTCTTTTTGGGTAGGAGACGAACAATGGCCGCTTTCCAAAGAACAGGAAATATTCCATTCCGGATTTACGAGTTAAAGACGCTGATAAGGAAAGGTGTGAAGTCTGTTGACAACAATTTGGGAATTCGAGTAAGGATGGGATCGGCAGGAGAGGACTTACATGTTGACGAAATAAGAAGGCAAGATACCTTATCTTCAATGTCGTAAGTAGGTAAAGAGCTCAGGGATACGAATAGACGGGATACAAGAAATTTATTGAAGGACGATGATCGAATCGATTTGAGAAATAGTTTTTGAAATTAGGGAATCAGGGAATTGAGAATGATTAGGAGTGAAGATGACAGAGAAACGAGAAAGTAGAGAATTGAGTTTTCCATTTAGTTCAAGAGTCATCAGTGGAAGCCAGTTTGTTTCGCCAAAAACTGTCTTAGAACGCAGAAGTTGCCTATGCGCACTACGAAGAGCAAAGAATTGGTTACGATAAACAGAGGAGTCAAGTGATAAAGATAGTATGAGATAACGATGATAAGTTCTGAAAAACGACGCAGGAGGTGTATTGAAGTTACACATTGAAAGACGAACCATGCTGCATGATAGTGACGTGATTGGACAAAAGTTTAAGGGGAATGATTTCTTCGAGGATAAATCAAAGTACATTGTTAAAGAAAGTACATAAGTAATTGGTGGATTGGTAGATAGAAGGATACATTAACGGAGATCGGTTGATATGAGAAACAAAGATGGGAAAAAGTTTTAAGGGAAAAGAATTTACCTTCTTCTAGCGAAGAAGGGAAAAATTGAAGAATTTCCAAGAACGACACGAGATAAGTTTTGCAGGAACATTGTATTTAGACAAAGAGAGAGAACAGGTAGCAATGAAGATGTCAGATAGAGTAGGATCAGATATGATATACACAATGACGAGGAAAAGGTAAGACGCGAAGGTAAGGCAACAATACCAAGGGTACCTCCCAGAATATGGGTAGCAGGAGAATAATGAGGAGACATGATTTGAAAATCATACTTATTAAATGTAGAAATCGCCTTTAGGGTATTGGAATCACAATAACGGTCAAAGCGAACATTTATATCACCTAGTACAACGCAAGGTAAACTGGAGAGGAAGATGAAATATAGTAAGTTTGATAGTTTACAGAAAAAAGTGTCTGGCGAATAACATGATCCAGGTCGATAAAATAAGTAGATATTGAGAAACAACGAGCCGGCTTTTACACGGAACCCAAACAATTCGAAGGTAAGATGAACAAATGGCAACGATAATGATTTCAACTGAAGCGTTTTATAGAGTAATCATTCTTATCAACGTGCTAAGATTCGGTTAAGCACAAAACATCCAAAGATTTATAAAGGAAAAGATCATATACTGAATCAACCTTGTTACTAAGAGAGCAGATATTCAAGACGACTAATTTCCAGGAAGATTTGGGGAGCAGTGGAGTAGAATCAATTAGAGGATACCCCGGATGATTTACTTGAAGTTTTGCTGGGGGATTTACCTTTAAATCATTTTCAAATCGTCTTTAGGGTATTGGGATCTTTAGGGTACAAATACGGTCCAATCGTCTTTAGGTACAAGGACGGTCTAATGAATGAAAGTTTGACAGCTCACCGAAAAAAAGTCTGACGGATGACACGAGCCAGATCGATATAATAAGTAGATATTGAGAAACAACGAATCGGCTTTTACACGAAACTTTTTTAAGTAGTTTAAAAGTAATAGGAACAAGTGGCAATTATAATGATTGCAACGGAGACCAATGGTGAGAGAAAGCTATAAGACCACCGTGATTAATTGATATGTTTAAACTAATAAGTCGTTGACGAGCCTTATATACCACAGAGAGGTTTAAAGAGCGGAGGCGTTTAATAGAGTAATCATTCTGATCAACGTGCCAAGATTCGGTTAAACACAAAACATCCAAAAATTTATGAAGGAAAAGATCATATACTGAATCAACCTTGTTACTAAGAGAGCAGATATTCAAGACGACTAATTTGAGGATTTGCTGAAGGATTTACTGGAGGATTTAATGGAGGATATACTGGAGGATTTATTTGAAGAATTACTGGATGAGGTACTGCATGATTTACTGGAGGAATTACTGGAATATTTACTGGAGAATTTACTGGATTTGAAGACTTCTATAGTCAAATGTGGGAGCTGGATAAACTCGCAGTGTTGTTAGTATCTAGGCTTGTTTTCAGTTGACGAGTTCGTATAACCCTATTATTACGTATAATGAAAGTAGAGGATCAGTCAGTGTTTCGTTTCTCGTTAAGTTCGGCATTGACAGTTTTGTAGGCATAACGTTCTACTGGTGGTAGATCAGAAATTAGATCAGACTATGGAAAAGTTAAGCGAATTTCGTAGCTTACTACGATAGGAAAGTGCTTGACGTGATATCGATTCATCAGTTGAAACAAGCAATCATGGAGGAATATCAGTTCGTTTAGCTGAAAATCGTTTAAGTCGAAGATACCTACATGTTGATAGATTTATTCCTATCTCAGAAAATGTTGTTGACGACGTCTTTATCATTCGATGAAACAGGTAACCCTCTAATGACTATGTTAAACCAACGGTTTGCCTGCAAGAATTAGAGTGGAGTCAGATTATTGTTTAAATGATTAGCCGCGAAAATATATCTTACAACCTCCTGTTGAAACACACCAAAAGTACGCGATCTAGTTAAACTGCGTTCTCTACCATAAGATGATGTTCTTTCCAAAAAATTATTCTTCAAGTTTCCAAGCTCTGTCGTCAACGATTTCGATTCGTGAGCGCTCAACAATTTATTCAATTGATGATAAGCGTTTTGATGAACAATATCCACAGTGGAACTTCCGCAGATAGAAATCTCTGTCGACTCTACGATATCTTTCACAGGTTCTCAGAATGCAACTATGACTTAAGCATTTGATATCACGGGTTACGAAATCATCCTTATATAACTCACCTGTAGCAAACGTACTAAGATCGGTTGGACGCAAAGTAAAATGTATACACTATACACCTTCGCAGCTTTCAGTTGCTAAGGTGTATAGTCGTAGAAGAATCGATTGAGCTGTCTGTGTGCATTACTGTTGGCAACTTGGTCATCGATATGTCGTCTAAAATAGCGTTTGGGTGAACAGTAGCACTTGAACCACGGTTTGAACATATCGGAGCAACGCAATTGGTTTGCGCAATTAGTTTTCAATTAGTTTTAACTGCTGCGAACACAAGCGCAAGCCTTACAAACTGTGGACGACCAATTTATGAAAATTTTATTAAAACTATAAGTGGATTTTACATATTTTTATTAATACCATAAATGGATTTTATAACTTGTTTTTATAAATGTTTTTATAAATTGTTTTAATAAATTGTTTTTATAACCCATTTATGAAAATTTTATTGAAACTATAAATAGATTTTACATATTTTTATTAAAATCACAATTTTATAAATAGTTTTTATTAATGTTTTTATAAATTGTTTTAATAAATGTTATAATATTATGTTATAATATTTATAACATTTTTAATATTTTTTATGTTTACAATTATAATGTTATAAATGCTTTTACCATTCAAATGTTTTTACACTAATTTGTGTTGATAAAAAAATAAAAAAATATATACAAATCAATAAAATATAATAATAAAATATATAATAATGTTATAATATTATAAATGTTATATCATTATGGTATAATATTTACTATAATATAATAATGTATTTACTATAATAATGTTATATTATAATTTATAATATTTACTGGAGGATTTAAATTTTTAGTAATAATGCTATAATATTGTCATAATATTATAAATGTTATAATATTATGTCACATAATAGTATAATATTTAATGACGTTCAATATTGTAGCGGTTTATATATTGAATATACATCCAGTTCGATATTGTAATGCATGTCTTTCACACACTATCAATATGATGTAAAGGCAGAAACACATGCGTTATTGTGCAAATTGAATATTATCTTTTGCAGTTATTTTATTGCAAATTTAGCGCCAATGTGCAGCTAAATATGTTGACTTACCTCAATTTAAAAGTGAAACGACCCTAAATTTTGTTAATAGCGAAAACAATGGATTTAGCAGATGAAGATTTAAACAATGCGTCTAAACAGGCCATACTAAACAACGCAAGAAATTTTATACGTGAACTTGATGAAATCGTCGAAAAGCGAATGTACTTGAGTCGAAATATTAAAACCACGAATCAATGTACTTTGCTTTTGGGTGATGAAACCTTACGTCACATACAGCCTAATAAATTCGATCAGTCGAAATCGAGCGCTACGAATATATTTTGGGTTGACAAAGCCCGTTTGAAGTTTATTTTTAACTTTCTGAATGAGCATAGAGAATTCCTGCTAGAAAATATCAGTAAAATATTGATACACACAGGTCAAGCTGATTTATTAATTGACAGAAGTCTGCCATCTCAGATATATTTGAAAATGAAAGAAATCATAGACTTTTTGGTTGAAATTCAGCCAAATCTGATGATTTATATATCTGGTGTGCTTTGTGTTGATGAAGTTAGTCGTAAACTAATTTCAGAAGCAAACATGATTCTTACGAACTTGGCAAACGAATACAAAAACGTTTATTTTATAAATCATTACAATATTGAAGAACATCCATCTGGCTGTTTCGATAAACGAGGACAATTACAGAGGATCAGAGGTACTTACCTATTTGTTGCAAACTTAAAAAGGGCAATGGGACTTAAAGAACAACGAACTGCTACAACGTTTCGAATGAAATCATCCGCATTTTAATTGATTGTAAAATATGTTTTGGAAATAAATGTTTCATAAGTTAGATAAGTTAACTATCAATATAGGTATTTTGTAAAAATACCTATATAAATATCTATTTATATAAATATATAAATAGTTAATATAAAATAGATATAAAAATAGATAAATATTTATCTATTTATAAATAGATAATTAAATTTATAACATATTAATATGTTCTATAATTCAAATTTTTATAACTTAAGATTTTTTAAAAATTATTTTCGTAAGAATTTTTTACAACTCAAATAAAACAAGTATTAGAATAAAGGTCCGAGGTCATTAGAAAGAATTGCTATGTTATCAGGTTTCGGCCCGTATCCCTCGACCCCATTTAATCCTAATGGGCACATGGCATTAAACGTTTTAATCCAAAATTTTTATCTTTCAAAATTCTATTTTTTAATATATTGACTTATTTTCTTTAATAATATGTTCTAAAATAAAAAATTTACAAATTTTTATATCCATGTGCTAATGTGCTATTGAAATTTAGCTCTTTCTATGTGCTTATGAAATATAGCTTGACTATTTTGTGCTACCCCTATACGTAAGTGTGTGCATTTTTACTATATATTGGGGTTTGCAATTGAAGTCTACCACCGTTAAATATTATAGTCCAATACATATTGCCTTTTATTAGTACAACTATCAGTGATGTTTTACTTAAATTTTACTAATCGTATTGCTTACAAAACAATTATTATTTATAATTTTAAGCGGAAGCGTTCACTAGATGTCAAGGCAATGTTTCTCTGGCATAGGTGACAAGGACGCTTTCCACCTTCCATTTGTGTAGTTAATTGCGCTGTCGTTTGATTGTATTCATATATGACTTTGTATTGTAATTAGTTGTGCAAACAGTAAAGTATACGTAGTATCGGCAATTTGTAATCAACTATTACTGGATTGAAATAAGGTATTACGAAATTGGTGTAAGTACTTATAACTGTAAGCATCTGTTAGCATTGTATAAGACAATTTTTTAATCACTAAGACAATTTTTTACTTAAAATATGTATTAATCGTATTGCTTACAAAACAATTATTATTTATAATTTTACAAGATATACAATTTTTTCTGTTACATTTAAAAGATCTAAAATTGAAATCATTAGTGCTTACGTATTTTTCCAATATGGTTGAGTACATGTAACTTTTAAGTAACTTTTAAATGTAACTTTTGTTACATTTCAAAAATTTAAAATTACATTCTTTTTTAGACGTATGTCCACAAATGGTGGAAGAAATATTGATAGCAAAATCTTAAACGTTTTTAACGTTTTTTAGCTGGGTTTGGCCCTAAAACCAATTACAGATATTTCAACCCAGCATGTCTCATTCCAATTCAATGTTCTCATTCCTGTAAAGTACGTAACTTTTGCTAAGTCAAAATTGTTAATGTTGCTTTTCCAGTGCCCTACCTAGTTTTGCTGACCTAGACTAAACTTACTAAGGGCAATCTAGGAACATCTGACAGTCATTCCCAGCTGGAACAAGATTTAGAAAGATCTCGATACAAGACGTGTCTTATAAGATTAGTAAGTTAGGAATAATTTTAAAGGACTTGCTAGATTACCATTTCCTACCTTCAGATTACTTACTTTATGTGCCTTCTCCCTTCCACACAAATGGACGCATCTTATCAGAACATGAGTTTGTAAAAGAGAATGGTTAAATGATTTGGAAGAAATCTTGTAAACAAAAGTTTTTATATTAAAAAAACTGGATTGAGTGAAATTTCGAATTAGGGACTATCTTCTTTTCATTTCGAATAAATCATGGCGGATTATGCTTGCAAAATATTAAAGAACGATGATTATATGAATATGATCTTTCAAAATATGACCCAACCATTAAACAAATTTAAACATGTAAAGCAAGTCCAATTCTTACAATATCTAATTTTAGAACAGATTAAGGAAGAGTCTAAGAACAGAACGAAAGTTAGCATATCAGATATAATGGATAAAGCTGACACTATTTCGAAAAACACCTTGTTGTTTGCTTCAACAAAAATAGCATGGTCATATTCATCCATAGTATAGTTGTGTGGTCCTTATTGGACTTGCAAATTTCAACATATATTATCATCTTAATCACGCAAAAAACTTTTAGCCTGATTAAATTTATTAAGTTAGTCATTTAGCAGTTAGACACAAGCCAAGAAGTCATGGCGATGAACGGAATAAGAAAAATAGAGTTAAAAATATTAAAAAAGATATGTATATAAATGAACAATTAGAAATATTAAAACTACTTTTAAGAGATAATAAACTAAACGATCTTTATGTAAATATAAGAAGTTTTTCTAAAAATATCATTTGTACAATAAATCAAAGATTAATTAATGAATATGATACGTTGAGTTGTATAATAGACAGTTATTGTAATATAAAATACTATAATCGAACAATAAATGTTAATAATAACAAGAAAAAATATACATTCACCATAAAATTCATTAATAAAAATATAGATATAGGTAGACTTTTAAATAATTCTAAAAGTAAAGAAATAATAGGGTCAGATTTAAGTAAATATATTCCTAAAATAAGGTATAAACTCCTACCACCATTAGGACGAAAAATTTGTAATTTTAATAAAGAATTAAAATCAATATGTAACGATAATATTAGAAACATAATTGAAACAGAATGCAATTGTAAAAGTCTTAGTTTTGATAAAATAAATGAACATATATGTACCCATAATCTAGAATTAATTGAAAATTGTGAATTAAGAAAGCTGCTATCAAAAGGGTATAAATATAGATCAAATAATAACAACGACAAAAATAAAATTTACAATTCGTTATATAATAACTTAAATGATTACTTTTGTAAGCTGATTAATAGTGAAAGCTTTAATACATCAAAGAAAAACATTCGGAAAACCTATATATTCGATAAAATTAAAAAGAAAATGAAAATAACAAGCAATTACAAAAGGAAAGATAAAATTAATAAAGATATGTATAAAGAACTTACTAAATTAAAGGATAACTATATAATAACAACTATTGATAAAGCTAGTAATAACTTTGTCTTCATACGCAAAAAGCTTTATTATGATATACTAATGAAAGAGGTTAATTATAATGATTTAAATGTAAATCCAGCATATGAACGTAGTGAGTTGAGTTTTGAAACAATTATTACAAGTCACTGTACGATAATGGATAAAAAGGGTATAAAAATTGAATCAAAATTATATCAGTTTTATTATGGAATCCAAAATTACATAAAAATCCAATAAAACCTAGGTTCATATGTAGTGCGTTTAAATGTACATTAAAACCACTTTCTGTCTATATGAATAAAATACTTAAAGTAATTAAAGCACACTTCAAAAAATATTGTAAGGTAATCGAAATTAATACTGGTATAAAACACTATTTCAGTATTAATTCTACAAAAGAATTTTTAGAACACACAAAAGGAATAAATTTTCAGAATATAAATACATACGATTTTAGTACGCTTTATACAAATCTAGGTTTAGTAGATATTAAAGAAGCGTTAGTAAAATTAATTAATCTTATATTCGGAAAAATATATACATAAATATGTAACAATAACTATAACGCATTTCTAACAAAAATTAAACCATCAAGTAAATATAAATATGGATAAAATTGAATTAATAGAATCCTTAAATATTTTAATAAACAAAAATTATATAAAGGTATGGACATCTATATTTAAACAAATAAAAGGTGTTCAAATAGGATATAATAGTAGTCCAATTATAGCTTACTTATTTTTATGCTATATATAGTATGAATTTATTCATATCTGTTTAAAAATAAATTTTAAATTCTATAAAGATAAAAAATATGTTTCGATGCATTGATGATATATGTGTATTTAACTCTAATAATTTTTATTCAATAAGCGAACTAATTTATCCAGGTAGCCTTATTCTTAATAAAATCAATATTAATGATAAAGAAGGTATATATCTAGATATGAACATTAAATTAACATTAACTAAAACTACTATTAATTTATATCGTAAAGATGACATATTTAAATTTACAAGAAACATATTTTTGCATGAGCATTCATGCATACCATATTATATAAAATATAATACATTAGATAACGAAATGTAAAGAATTGCAACAATTTGTAACGATATTGGCTTTCTCCAAAATCATTTAAATAATTTAATAGATACATATTTTAAACTAGGTTACTATAAAAATAACCAACAAGAAAATTAAATCAGCTAACTGAGTCTACGTATTGTTATATAATTATAAAATAAACAACCATAATAATGCTAAATCAAAATTTAATAATTAAATAATAATATTAATAATTGTTTTTAGATTTTCTATAATTTAAATCAAGTTAAAAAATAAAAATAAAAATAAAAATAAAAAATAAAATTTAAAATAAACGTCATTTTTATGAATTGACTAATAAATAACAGACGTTGTATCAGAATAAGAATTAGAGGTCATCAGGAGGAACTGCTATGCTATCAGGTAATAGTAAAATATATAAATCAACACAATAATATTAAAAATAAATTTAAAATCATTAGCGGGAAATTTTTATGGATAAAAAATAATATACTTTGAATTAGAATATAATACTAGATAATCAATACGTTATTAGAACGTGAATGCCCCTGCTGCTATGTTGGCTCTAGGAATAGGGGCCGAAACCTGACAGCATAGCAGTTTCTCCGGATGATCTCTAATCCTTATTCTGATACAGCATCTGTTATTTATTAGTCAATTCATAAAAATTTACTTTTTTTAAAATTTCAATTTTTTTAACTTGATTTAAATTATATAAAATCTTATAACCATTATTTACAATTATTTGTTATCTAATTAATAAATTTTGATTTATTGATTTAGCATTATTTTTTTATTAATTTTTTTATTTTATAATTATATTAAATACATAGACTCTGTTAGCTGAATTAATTGCTGGTATACACGAATGTCATGAGGAATGAAAAGATCAAATCTTCTCGATCGTGTTTCCAAAGTGGATCAATGTTGATTGATCACTTGAATACTTACATTTTAGGAACTGGAAAATATACTGCAGCTCATGTTTGAATAAAAATTGCATATTTAAATTCACAAAATAGTCATTGAAATAATTCAATGCATAACCACGATTCGACATTAAATTTATGTTGCTCTGCGAAAAGCAAATTCTTAATATTTAATTTGTTTAGCGTAATCTAAATTTGTCAGCATTTTTTAAACAAACAATATCAATATAGACTCAATAAAGGGCAACCTAGTAATTGTTCAGATATCGTTAATGTAGCAATTAAAAAATAAACTTTAAAATTAAGACATTATAAAATTAAAAATTAATGAAATTTGCATATTTTTTATTAATGATTAACATATTATACTATAATTAATATAATTATATAATTAAATATAATAATATAATTATATTATAATTAATACTATTATATTACCGTATCGTGGGTTTTAAGATATTTTCTGACAATAATGAAAACAATTAACTATAAAAACTACTGAAATTAAAAAATTTATCATTAAAATTTAGCATTTTATTACATTTTGTAGATGAAAGATAAAGAAATTGATGAATATCTAAATATAAATTTATGGTCAGCCTCAAAAGTGTATTCATGGCTAAAGGGTTTGTTCTTTGTGTTATCTTTGGTTGTTCGTTATCTTTGGTTACAGGCCTTGCTATATCAGAAAATCTCTTAAACAAGTTTTTACAATTACAGCTGAATGGGAGAGAACTTCTAGTATTTGATGAAAGCACTGACCTATTTCAACATAGTAAACCCAATGAAGATTTTAATGAAAATGAAATAACAACTCTAAAACACTCGATAGACTGTCTAATTATGTTGGTAAGCTAATTTCATTAGCTTTTGTAACGAAATTTATGAAATTTAAATAATAAAATGTTAAATTATTAAAATTTTACATTTTATTATTTTTATTCAGTAAACCAAAATAGAGTTAAATTTCCTGTGTTTGAATCAGAAAATTAAATTAAAAAGGAAAATTGTTGAATCAATGTTTATTAGTGCAAACAGCGAATTCATGCAAGATAATAGTCGATTTAACGCTGTTCCTAAGAATTGATAAAGTTCCCATATTTTTATACCCCTTTTCAAAAAGTATATAAATATTTTTTTTTATTTTTATAATATAATATTTATTCCGAATTTACAGAAAATAAGGTTCCCTCAAATGGGCCACTACTGTCATAATTCGTAAATGTACAAAAGTTATGAAACATTCTAACGTAGAAAGAAAAAAATAATGCATTCATCTAATTGAAGCTATTCCAGTCACCGCGTTCCCCATGGGCCGAGTAAATTCACCAATTCGTGATAGTGGAGCCCGCATGCAGCAGGAAATAGAACGCGCGAGAGTTATGCTGAATCGTGTTCGTATAAGCGAAATCATATCGCTATAGCTTCGTTGCAGTTTGAAGGACATCCTTGCAGCGATTGTCTGCATCAACCGTTTCGCTGTCGGACCAAAGCCTCCAGTAGCTGCCAGGACAACCGGTATGAAAGACGAGTGTTCAATCTCACTAATCCGTTCCTGATACTTTGCTCTTTTCCGATTCTCGTGTTATTCGAAACTTGCATCGACAGTCCTTAGGTGATAAGATGGAGCCAAGTTGTTGAAGACGCAGACATCTATGAATGTCCGCTCTAACCTACCACCGAATAAACCGCCGCATACAATATACGGATGAGCATCTTCTCCCCGGGCTGTGGTCGAGCACTGAAATACAAAGTCATTTGTAACGGGCTGGAGTGCGGGTTCAATCCCGACGCCGTTGCATATTTCAGATAAGGCGGAGGCCAAAATATCCCTTACCTCATTGTGACGAATAATTGGGATAGCCCCTCTTTTGCACGACAATGCATGGGTTATACAGATATCATATCCACATTCGCACTTTTTCGGTAGACTAGATAAGGACCAGTTATACTTGCAGCAACTGCATCCTGAAATTCGAATTTTGTCATGTTAAATCCCGAAGCTTTAAGATGACTCGTTTGAAGCCAACTTGAAGCCCCTTTGACCGATGCATACTGTAGAAGCTTGACTGTTTGAATTGAAGCACGTTCACGTAAACCAACCAATAGTGAAGCAGAACGTAATCTGTTGTCGCTAGAAATATCTTTCAGAGCTTGGGTTTGTAGCCTATCTACTTCGAGAATATTATCCGACTTGTCAAAAGCTCTGCACAACCGTTTTGACGCGTTTAGCACGTATGGAGCGTCTACGCAAGGATCTCGAAATCCCACACCACCGAAACTCAAAGGGAGACTACAAATCAACTGCTCAGTTTCGTCCAGTGTGTGCCCAAATACATCGAAAGCGAACTGCCCAAATATTAGCTGTCTAATTTCAGAGAACCAACCTGGATCACATTGGGTTGTCCTGCATGAATGTAACCACTTTGATTCACAGGCTTTGACAAAGGCGACATATGCTGACTGGACATCATGCTTTGCCGCGTTGGCAAGTTTCCTGATCAAACAAGACCATTTGGATATGAGCTTACTACTCATATTCTTGACAAATTCGGCGTCTCCAACAGGTGATCCTAGCAGTTTGACACCCCTTGTCTCAATACGGACGTTGTATTTTTCAAATCGTTTTTCGGTTTCTTCTAGCTGTTCAGAATGAATCATCACAATTGATTTATTGGCGTTAACAAAGTAGCCATGCTGATGACCAAATGATTCGAGTAGGTCCCAAACTCAAGCAACGTCCTCTAACGACCCCATAAAATTTGCGTCGTCCGCATACCAATACTGACTTACGTGCGGAACCGACTCGCGAATTCGATGAATAATTGCCAGCGAGGACACTGCAAAAGCAGCCATAGCTAGAGGATCCCCTTGTTTAAATCCTTCTTGAGATCGCAAAGAACGGCCACAACACACTAACTTTGACGGCTCTGAATACGTATTATGCAGAATACACTCAAGAGCAGGACAAATAAAAGGAACGTTAGCTAGTACAACCTTCCGATTTGCCGTATTGAATGCGTTCTTTGCATCCACGGAAAGTAACACATACTGATCATTGACCGTGATAGTCTCGGAAACTCTGTGTATGATGTACTCCATTCCACCATTTAATCTATGGAATTGCTAAATCAATTCCATAGATTAAACTATAATAAAAATAAAATTGGCAATTCGTTATATAATGACTTTAAAGCTTACTTTGATAAGCTGATTAATAGCGAAAGCTTGAATTCATCTAAAATTTAAATTTAGAAAGATAAGATATTAGATATAATTAAAACGACAATGAAAGCGATAAAATTAATAATTTTATATACTTTATATATTAATAAAGATATGTATACAGAAGTTTCTAAATTAAAGCATAACTATATAATAACAACTATTTATAAAGATAGTAATAACTTTGTCTTCACATACAAAAGCTTTATTACAATATATTGAACGCAAAATATGACCGTGATGATTTTAGTTTAGAAACAATTAATTATCAAAAAATAATAAATTAGTATGAAGGTTGAACCAGATAATAAAACTATTGTTATATTTTATTGGAATCCAAAATTACATAAAAATCCAATAAAACCTAGGTTCATATGTAGTGCGTTTAAATGTACATTGAAAAACTTTCTGTTTATAGGAATAAAATACTTTAAGTAATTATAATAAAGAATTGAAATCTATATGTAACGATAATATTAGAAACAATGGAAACATAATGCAATTGTAAAAATCTCAGTTTTGAAAAAATAAATGAACATATATGCACTCATAATCTAGAATTGAAAATAATGAATTTAGGAAATTGCTATCAAAAGGGTATAAATATAGATAAAATAATAACAATAGAAATAAAATTTGCAATTCGTTATATAATGACTTAAATGCTTTCTTTGATAAGTTGATTAATAGTAAAAGCTTAAATACATCAAAGATAAACATTTGGAAAACTTATATATTTGATAAAATTAGAGAGAAAATGAAAATAACAAACAATTATGAAAGGAAATATCAAATTAATAAAGATATGTATAAAGAACTTACTAAACTAAAGGATAACTATATAATAACAACTATTGATAAAGGTAGTAATAACTTTGTCTTCATGTGCAAAAAAGCTTTATTATGATATACTAATGAAAGAGGTTAATTCTAATGATTTAAATGTAAATCCAGCATATGAACGAAGTGAGTTGAGTTTTGAAACAATTATTACAAGTCACTGTTCTATAATGGATAAAAAGGGTATAAAGGTTGAATCAGATAATAAAACTATACCTATATTATATTGGAATCCAAAATTACATAAAAATCCAATAAAACCTAGGTTCATATGTAGTGCGTTTAAATGTACATCGAAGCCCATTTCTGTCTGTTAAAGTTGTTGTGATATAATGTTGTGATATATACCTTTCCACGTAGAAAAACAGAGATTTACCTTTCTACTAAAATACGAAATAAAAGATGGCAACTGTAAAAAATCCTAAAATATCTTTATGCTATATTTTTTAATACAACAAAATAGTTTAATGTTAATTGCACCAAATATAATTGTAATTAAAGTCATTATTGATGCTTTCTAAAGTACTCTATGGCAAAATGCATGATTATAAAGACGGCATCGAATGACAAGTTCATGATAAGTAGAGTATTAACAGTAAATAGGAAAACCGCAATAGTCCGACTATATAAGCTACTATATTCTATTTGTCCTGTAAGCTATAATAAATGATGGAATATATAGCTTACAATTACTACATGAGATGATGTGAAAGATTAAATTAAAGACTAGAGAAGTGCTTGAATTAAATAATACATCAAAGTTTGGTACACTGCATTACTGCAATCTTTCGCGTATACATACATAATATTTTTCTTTCGCGTATACATAATATTTTGCAAATATTATATATATTATATATATTATAATATTAAATATTATATATTCATATTTGGTCTGATGAAGACCGAATTTGTTTTATTTTTAGAAAGAAAACGTTTTAAATAAACATTTACAATCATACGTCGTCAGCTTACAACTTCAGTGCAAATTTACCTGTTATCAAGTTTTGCATGCGAAATGTCAAATAACAAAATCAAACGAGGTTATTGATGCTATTAATTCTATGACCAAGCAACTAATCGACACTGTGTGGTATCTAAGCAGGTGTTATTTTAATATTAAATGAATGCTATTTTTGAAAGATCATTTATATTTCAATATAGACCTCCTTTTATATTTTACGACGATTTTATTGAATATCGATCAATGTTGCTACGATCACTTTCGGCTATGGCTTTGACTTGGGAACGTCTTCACACTAACGAAAACGATTTTAAAGCAATTTTGCAAAAGCAGGTTTGATATTTAGCAATGGAAGGTCAGCTAAATTAAATTAACGTTTTTCTCAGTTAGAAAAAATCATAACACGATCTGCACAAATTGCTCATAAAAACAATGAAAGTTTGATAATTACAGTTGGGGAATTCACTGTCATCCAAGTAAATGATATTGAAGAGGTATTATTTGTGTTCAGTTGACGACGACATGACTTAATACATTGTATTGCTGCTTTTATAAAATTCGAAAATATGATTTAAATTTGCGAATTTAATAATCATTTCTTAAAACAATTTAAAATTAGAAACTGTATTTCTTCTGTATTTCTTTGAAGAAGGCTATTTTAAAATAGGACTTTAAGAATCTGACGAATTAATGTATAAAAACTTATTATAATGAGTTTCTGATTCTGAGGAAGGTAATTGGGTCAATTGCTATAATGTAAGTTAAACAGTGATTTTCTAAATAAAATGATATTTCTAAATTCTTGTATTAGCTGAAATTTATAGACGAATATCACAAAAAATGACGGATACGATCATTTCGATAAATGCGTCATAAATTTCAATAATTGTGAGATACAGCATTGTGAGATTCAAATTTACCTAGAATTTAAACTTTTCAAGTCCATTAAAAGAAAAGAACTGCAAAGAAATAACAACAGTTTCTTGACAAGAAAAAATAAAAGTACATAAGATTTTTTTTGTCAACCACTGGTCCGGATGTCGGGTCGTGGAGGCAGTGTACGAACCAAACAACTCCAGACATCGCGATCCTGGGCGACAGACCAGAGTTCTCTTTCAGATAGCCCAAGGCGGTATTTAGCAAGTTTCAAGATTTGTTATCTCCACCGGTATAGAGATTTATCTCTGATCTCTTTCCAGAAAGTTCGGCCTGGAAAACCTCAGAGGAAGGCGATCCCTAGATATCATCAGAACGTGTCCTAGTCATCTCAACTGACTTTCTTCGATGTAAAAAAGCATCAACTTTACTCCGAGTACATCCCGGATGATCGAATTCCTAACCTTATCTCTAAGGATTAGACTGACCTCACCGCGAATATACTTGAAAGTATTACACCGCGAAGATACCCAAGATTCTGGAAATCCTCCACATCAGGAAGAACATTTTACCCAATCTGAGTTGTTATTGACAACTCAGATCCGAGACGATACACTATAGATACAGTTTTGGAGGTATTAAGCACCATCCCTGCTGCTTGGCATTTTATCGTAAATCGATCTAGTAGTCATTGTAAGTCCTCAGAACAAGAAGGCAACATGACAACATCCGCAGAAAGTAGAAATGGTATCATGATGTAACCAAACTGAAAACCGACATCTGACAGAGCAGCCTGTCTCGCCATTTTGTCCATGTAAACAAAGAACAAAAGTGGAGACAAACTACAATCCTGACAAAGTCACACGCCTACTGGAAATGATTCAGACTTCCTAACTAGAACACGAATACAACTCATACTTTGTTCGTACAGAAAAGTCACATATACTCGAAGACAGTGTGGTACTCCATACTCCCTTAGTAACTCTCACAACCTCTCTCGCTGAACTCAGTCGAACGCATTCTCCAAATCTACAAAGCATATGTAGACCGGTAGAGCGAACTCCTAAGATCGTTCGAGGGTAATTGAGAGAGTAAAGAGCTGATCCGTATTTCCACG
The DNA here is from genome assembly GCA_012934845.2 of Pomphorhynchus laevis. Taxonomy (NCBI): domain Eukaryota; kingdom Metazoa; phylum Acanthocephala; class Palaeacanthocephala; order Echinorhynchida; family Pomphorhynchidae; genus Pomphorhynchus; species Pomphorhynchus laevis. The sequence goes on along the minus strand of WNNJ02003577.1, from coordinate 15,085 downwards.
ACCTGGACGAAAGCCGTATTGTTCCTCTGGCAACTGTCCTTCAACTATAAGCCGTATCCTTAACTCAAGAATCTTAGCAAATAGCTTACCAGTTTGGCTAAGAAGAGTGATGTCCCGATTATTGGAACATACTCTACGGTCACCTTTCTTAAAGACCGGTACCACCACCCCAGTTCGCCACTCACTAAGAACCTTGCCTGACTTAAATGCAACGTTGAAGATCCGTGTTAGCCACTTCATGCCAACAACGTTGAGAGCCTTTAAAGCCTCAGATCGAATCTCGCCTACTCCGGACAACTTGTCATTTCGAAGTTTTTTAACAACAGCAATGGCCTCTTCAAAAAGATGAGCTCTTCCGTTAGCTCTTAAGGCTCCTCTTAAGGCATTTCCATCGGATTAAGGAAACTCTTAAAATGATCTTACCAACAACTTAGAATTTATTAAATGTCAGTCAGCATAGATCCTCTCTTGTCATAAACAGATCGAGGAGTCTTCTGTTTTCCAATCTTAAGGTTCTTGATCGCGTCCCAGAACATTTTTGAAGCTAACCTATAGTCAAGTTCTAAGTGCTCTCCAAACTTCTCCTAAGCCGCCTTATTCGCTTCTGTAACTGCTCGAGCTGAAGCTCTCTACACCCTTCGATACTTGTCTACAGCTTCTATTGATTTATCTTACAAAGTTGTCTTATAAGCCAGGCTCTTCTGGTGACAAAATCTCTAACTGTTGGTGTCCACTATCAGATCATGCATTTCCTCCGCGACAAGCGCCTAAGACCTCAACTTTTCACAGTTGCTTTGGCAAGCGAGGATCTGAACATCCATTCCTGATCAATGCTCTTTACCTTTTCTGGTAACCAAAAAAAGTCCTCCTGGAGGTAGCTAGAAAAACGTTCTTTGACAGAAACATTTGTTAGACGCTTCCAGCAATCCCTCACACGACGTTTGGGTTTACCAGGCTTGTCTAGCATTCGATCCTGTTATCAAAGTTTACTAACTACAAGGTAGTGATCGGTTGACAGCTCAGTTCATCTCGTCACACGAGTGTCCAGAACATAACTCCGCAGATCAGATGATACGATTATAAAATCGATCATTGATCTTTTACTGAGAGAATTTTGATTCCATGTTGATCTATGGATTTCCTGATGTTTAAACATGCTGTTGATTATACACAAATTGTTACGAGAACAAAAGTCCAATACTTCAACACCACTCGCATTCAGATAGCAGAGTCCGTTCCTCCTCAACATTCCCTTCAAAGGTCTACTGCCGCTACCAACATGAGCATTTAAGTCACCTTATAGAACAAGGGAATCTCTAACAAAAGTACTATCAAGCAGAGCCTGAAGATCTTCCACGATGACTGCGTATTCAAAGATAATATTGGGAGCATACGCAGACACAACAGTTATCCCCTTTTCTTCTTTGACTAAAAGTCTCAAAGATGCCAACCTTTCGTTCACAGTGTTAAACCTCTCTACCACGAACGACAACCGGAGACTTGTAAGTATACCTACACCTACCTCCCGTCGCTTTCCGTTGGTAATTCCCGAATAGATTAAGGTCTAACCTTGATCCAAAAGTTTAGTTCCAGTTCCAGAATAGTGAAGGAAGTCACTCCGACTCTTTCTAGATCAAAGCGAACCATCTCTTCAACTAATTTTGGTTCTTTCCCCGTCAGCGAGATGACATTTCACGTTTCTACATGAAAGCTGGTCTGCTTTAGATGTTGATGCCTTTTCCACTGTCTCCGTACAATTGTCTAATCACACGGCACCCTACAATAAACACTCCTCCAGTCAGTGGTGAGTTGTCCATTGTTTTTAACTTAATTTACATTTTGTAAATTTCTTGCTTGTCATTTTCATTGTCTTCGTTTGTTTGTTCGGTTATCTACCGTTCCCGATATCCTTTGATGACCCAACATCGCTACTGTAAGGAGACAGGTCTCCGAGACTCTCTTCCGCCTTTTCGTCCATTGTCGAATCTGCCGTTGGAGTCATCGGAATGATTTTGTTTGTTCGGCTATCTCCCGTTCCCAATATCCTTTGATGATCCAACATCGATACTGTAAGGAAACAGGCCTCCGTGACTCTCTTCGCATTTTCGTTCATTGTCTAATCCGCCGTTAGAGTCATCGTAGGGATCTGAGATAGTCTACGAAAAGACTATCCCTACGGGCTGATACAGGCCGGCCAATTATTTAGCCGTTGATCAACTAATGTCGAACATACGTTGCATATTATACGTTATATAATAAAATATTAATAAACAAATTAAAATTTATAATTAAAATAATAATTAAATAATTAAAAATAATATTAATTTATTATTAATTAATTATTATATTATTAATAATTCATAATAATTAATATTAAATATATTTATGATAATAAAAAAATATTTAATAAATATAATATATATAACAACACAATGACAATGACGACGAGAATATTTAATTTTGACAAGATTCTGATTCATTGAATAAAATCAAAACGATTGACAAATCATCACTGACTGAAGGAATTGCCAAAGTCGGATGCTGTGCTCTTGATCAGTTGTGCGGAATAGATCAGCCAACGTTGACGTTTAGTGCAGTGGACTAGTCTATCTGCAGAAAGGTGAAACATTACTTCGCTGAAATGGAAAGATCAGATCTAATGAGGGAGGTAAGTCGCTCCGGTTTTGAAATAGTCAGAATTACCTCTCTTCATTATTCTGCTTTCGGTACTCTACTTTTGGATCAAGGTTAGACCTTGCAATATTTATGAGTTGCTTCGGGAAAGCGCGACAAGCAAGTGTGGGGATAGTCACAAACCCCGGTTGTCGTTAACTGCAGAGAAGTTTTGCCTAGTAAATGAAAGGTTGACGTTCTTAGTCAAAGGAGAAAAGAGGTTAACTGTTGTGTGTGCTAATGCACTCAACACTAGCTCAGAATACGCAGCTTTTGTGGATGATGTTTAGGAGTTACTTGATAGTAAAACTACGGATGATTCTCTCATTTTATTGGGCGATTTCAATGCTCACGTCAGCAATGAATACGCTACATGGAAGGGAGTGGTGGGGTAGAACGGAACCCACGATCTGAACAAAAGTTTTGTTGAGTTGTTGCATTTTTACTCTCGTAACAATTTGTCAATAATCAACACCATGTTCGAATATAAAGAGATCCTCCGATGCACATTGCATCAGGAAGGATACTCTTAGTCAACGATCAATGATCAATTTCGTAATCGTATTATCTGATTTGTGACGATATGTCCTGGACACGCGTGTGAAGAGAGGGGCTGAACCGTTAACCGATCACTACCTTGTAGTTAGTAAAATTTGATGGCAAAGTAGGTTACCAGACAGACCTAGGAAACCAAAACGTAGTGTTAAGTTTCGTTGGGAACGTCTGGAAGATGCTTTCGTGAGGGAATTATTTACTAACTATATCCGGGCAGACTTTGGCTTATTGCATAAAGAGGTTGAGGATATCGAATAAGAATGGTCAATGTTCAAACCTCCGCTTAACTAAGCGACTTCGAAGAGCTGTGTCTTGAAAACAATAGGTGCCTGTCGTTGTGGCAATCATCGAACTGCTTGGTAGACACCAATAGTAAGAACTGCCGTTCATCAGAATAAATTAACACTTAAGGCAATCATACCTGATAGGTCACTGGATGCTGTAGAAATATATCGAAATGCCAAAAAACTGCAGCTCTTGCAGTTGCTGATTCAAAGAAAGCAACTTTGGCAAAGTTTAATGAGCGTATCAAACTTGATTATCTGTCGGCTTCTAAGATATTCTAGAGAACGATCAAAGCCCTTCGTGTTGGAAAGCAGAAATTTGCTTAGACTGTTTTAGACAATTATGGGCATCTGCTAACCGATATCGGAGACATACTTAGTCGCTGGAAAGGGCATTTTAGAGGTATCATCAATACTGATGAAGCGCCTTCTATTGTGAAAGAATCTTCGAACTTAATGGAAAATCCCATCACCTTGACAGAGGTCATTACTGTAATTCACAAACTTCGTAATAGCAAATCTGCTGGGGTTGATGAGATTCGACGCGAAATTTGAAGGCTGTCACGTTGAAGGTATGAAATTAATAACACGACTATTCAACGTAGCACTTTAGTCAAAAAAATCCTAGTGATTGGCAACCTAGGTTGGTGATTGCGATCTATAAAAGGGAAATCGAAGAGAATGTTCAAATTATAGGGCATTACTCTCTTAGCCTGCCCGGATCTTTGAGCTATTTGCCCGGTAAGCAATTTGCCAAGATCCTTGAGTAAGGAATAAGACCGATAGTCGACGAGTAGTTGCAGGAAGAGCAATGTGGCATTTGTGCTGGTCGAGGAAGTACGTATAGGCACTTTACTCTTTCAATTATTCTCGAATGAACACGGAAGTACGCTCAACCAGTTCCCATGTGTTTTATGAATTTGAAAAAGTTGTTCGACCAGATAACGAAATATATGCTGTGGGATGTACTGAAGAAGAACAAAGTTTTGTATGAACTAAGTGCGAGTTGTGCTATTGCTTTAGGCAGGAATTCTGAGTCGTATTTTGTAGGTGTTGGGCTCCGTCAAGGATGTTAACTGTCGCCACTTTTGTTCCTTGATTACATGGGAAAAATTTTGAACGGGGCCATTTGTCGGAGTTTAATCTTCAGTTTAGTCCCATCTGTATCCCATCTTTGCTTTTCGCAAACGATGTTGTCTTGCTGGCCTCCAATACTGCTAATTTACAATGCTTACAGAACCGATATACGGCGGAATGTCAAGTGGCCGATATGGTTGTTAACAAATCTAAAACTGTGTCGATGTGCTCTGCTCGGAACAAGGTAGAATCATCGACACTAATTGGTGATAAAATCTTACCCGACGTGGAATAGTTTAAGTATTTGGGCGTATTGTTCTCAAGTAATAGTATGAATAATAGAGAGATTGAGATACTGATCTGTGCAGCTAACGCGGTAATTGTTTTTTTTTGCACAGATCAGTTGTGGTAACGAGAAAAATTTATCGCACACTCTTCTTACCTATCTTCACCTATGTGCGTAAACTTTAGGTCATGACTGAAAGGACTTCATCTCGACTAAGGCGACCAAGATGAGGTTCCTTTGTGGTGTGGCTGGCTTTATCCTTAGAAATTAAGTTCGGAACTCGGTCATCCGTGAGAAACTTGGAGTAACGTTGCTCCTCCTCTATGTTGAAGGAAGTCAGCTGGTGTAGCTTGCCACGTTTTGAGAATGGCTCGGGGATATATTCCTTGTGGTGTTCCAGATTGAACTTTATAAACGGAGACCCCGAGGCAGACCTCAATACAGGTGTAGAGAGCATACTCTCTATCCTGTCAAGGAATGCTTGGAACTATGTGAAAGGGAAGTTTAGTCGGCCACTTAGGACTGTGATAAATGGTCACTTCTCCACTGCCTCCACAACCCGGCCTTCGGATTAGTGGAAACAATGAACAAATTTTGTTTATAAGTAAATGTTATGTAAATAAATAATAAAATATATTTTTATTCATTAAAAATAATAAAACCCTTAATCAGATTACTTGCTGTTAGATTGTATATGTCTTCATCCTGTGGTACTCTAGTAGGTTGGATCAAATACCTTCTCTTAAAAAGTCAAATCTACCACTTCAACTTTCCTCCTTTGATATTTGAAATTGATGTCTATTCTATAGTCTCATAACAATTTTCTTCTCCTATGCAGCGAATAATGGCTTTTTTGGTACAACAGAGATTCTCAAGTAGTCAGAGAAAATGCTTTAATTCACATATTTTCTTAATTTTAAGAATTATTTACTTAATTATTAATTTAAATAATAAATTTGTTATTCATTTTTTGGTAATTATTATTCAATTATCATATAATTATGACCTGATTTATTTTCTATTTTTCCAAATGTTGAATTTATCATGTGATTTATACAAAATCATATAAATACATCTATAACAAATATTATCAAAACAAATATTATCTGATTATCAAAACAAATATTATCTGATTATTAAAACAAATATAAATATGATTTGATTATATTTTAATATTATCAGATATTAAATTAATATTATTAATATTAAATTATTTTAATATTTCATCCTTCCAAATTTTGAATTTATAGTGATTTATACAAAAGCAACCAATAGATATTTTAGCTAAAAGGATATGAACTAGTGGTTACAACCCGATTGACTTTTTTGGTCAGCCAACATCGAACGGTGACATTTGAATATTTAAATCAATTGATTAAATAATTTCTCTAAAAGGACAGAGAAGGTCAATTATCTAATACAAGCGGAATTTGGTTTGGTGACGAAATCATCGCTATTAACAATCAAGTCGTAGTGGGTATGCCAATTATATAATTCTTGATTTACTATTCAGCTTCAATATGTTACTTTAATAAGTTATGTTTAAATCGGCGGTACTTCAATAAGTTGTTTAATTTTTTATTTTTTATTCCATTAATTATATTTTTGCATTTTAGTTTACTATTTTTCTTGGTCTCTTAAACAATTAATTGTTAAGAAAAAATTAATTAATTTTCGCAACATTATGACTAACGGACTTTGTAGTTTATACTTTATTTAAACAAAACCGAGGATTTGTAAGGATAGCAATAATTGCAGTAAGTTTGGTGTCAAGTTTTGTTTTCGACATATATGTTGCAATTGAAATTTTATTTTGTTAATATTTAGCTTTGTGATAAATAATTACAAATATTTTGGAAGCGGGACAGAACCTTAACAAATTCAACATTGTATTGAAATTATATCTTAAAGTAAATTAAAAAATACTTTACTAGAATCATACAAAACTCCAACCATCAAAGCAATTTCAGTTTTATTTAGTTTAAAATAATTATAAAATAACAATTCAAAATTAATTTTCTGCTGTGCACAAAAGTTATTATATATTACAATATAAGGGTTCGGAGTTCTAGGTACTGTTCGAATGATTCATCCGACATCTGCTAACGAGATCGTAGAAAGAAACAAATCATTCTCTAGTGTTTTTTAACGTCCATTGAACAGTGACCCAACATTGCTCCGCCTAGTGACATCGTGACTCAACCCAAACATTTTCTCACAAAATGAAGTTAATTTTTCAGATCACAGGTATATTAAGTTTTCACGAAAGGTAAAACAACTTATTAATAATTTGAATAAATCTGAGAAACAGAATAAATGATTTTACAATAAAAGTTTCGTACAACAATGATTATCATATATTACAATATAATTAATTTTAATTAATGAGATGGTTGTTCCTGTTTTCTATTCATCAACTGCTGAATCCATGGTTCCAACTTCGATAATGCCAGTCTCATGTGATTGCTGGGTTCAAGTATGTTCCTCGACTTCGTTTTTAATAGATTCAAAGTAGAGAAACCCTGCTCGCAAAGATAAATTGTTGGAAATGGCTAAATTTCATGGAGCGCTACCCTTGATAGACATAAATACGCAATGATCTGTCGAAGCCAGAAATCGTGTAATTCGTTGGCCTCAGATATTGTTTTGGCTCTGGAGTTTGTTTAAAGATCTATGACCTCATCTGCTAATTCATTTTCTTCTTCGATTTTCGCAAATCGGGTTGTTCAATCCAAAAGAAGAAGTTTGGTTTATCACTAAGATAATATGCGAATTTAATTTCTAATTCTAACAGATGTTCCATAATGTTTTTAATCAAGTCCTCTGAAGCATCTGTATTTTTAAGCTTATCATCGAGCAATCTGAAATTGACTTCCTTTGACGACTCGTTTTCTTCACATAGGTAGCTTATTCATGGAGGCATTAACTTTCTGGAAACAGAGAATCTGATATCATTTGATTTTGTAACAACAAATTCAGATAGTTGATGTGTTCAAAAATATAAGCCAGGTAACACATAATGACTAAGAATTCTTCATCTTCAAACTTTTCCGACGCTTTATGATCGACATTCCTCGAAAACAAAGTAATTTTATCAGACAGGCTTACCGTCCTATCCAATACACGACCTCGAGAAAGCCACCGTAATTCGGTGTGAAATAACAATACGTTATGTTCCGTTCCTACTTCTTCGCAGAATGCTCTAAAAATTCTATGATTAAGCGCTTTCTCATCAATGAAATTTACCACGTGAGCTACAGCGGTCAGAGCTTATTTGAAAGAGTCCGGCAACGTTTTTGAGTCCGGCAACATGTATTTGGTATAAAAAATTCTCATAACTCTCTATAATTCTGATTTCACAAAATTGATTTTAATATAATTAAAATTATATTAATCCACAGTGAAGTTTTAAACTCACGCAGTGGTGTACACAATTAACCAAAATATAATCCAAAACAGTATCAATGCAAAGTGTAGTCACTCTAGTTAAATTCAATAAAATCTTATTTTTAAATTGATGATTTTGTTTCTATTTTGCATGCGATCCAATAATTATCTGCTATGAAAAACTAAAATGTGGGGTAATAAGTATTTTTACGTTTTAATACATTTTAAATAATTTAATAATATATAATAATATAATATATTAAAAGATACTTGTGCATTTTATTAATAAAATAATTTTTGTGACATCAATGACGTAACACGGTTTTGTGTTTATCATCTAAATGTGATTTTTTATGACTACCAAAATTAGACCACCAAAGGTAGTCATAGACAATTATATGACTATCTCTGACTGTATTATTTTATATTTAAAGGCGCTTACATTCTTTTGTTTAAACAGCTTGGAGCATTGAGCATTTTCTACGTATATTAAATACCATTGACTATCCGATAACTGTAACAGTCATCAAAATGCCTTTTCACTCCTACCGGTCATTTTCGTCTGCTAGAGGACAAATGCTCAATACGTCAGATAGATTGAATGCACCGGTCTGGAATTTAAATTTTGCAAATATAACGGTAAATAGAATTTTAAATAGTTGATAATCCATTATTGATAAAGAATTATTGAAGCTGGATCAGAGAAAAGAGGAAATTTTTATTGATATTTCGCTAACCTCTGTTAACATCTTCAGAAAACTTTCTGAAGATGTTAACAGAGGTTAGCGAAATATCAATAAAAATTTCCTCTTTCGGTAAATAGAATTGTATCTGATTGAACTATATTTTATATATCTGAAAGAACTATATTTTTATAAAGGGTACGATATGAATTACGATATTTGGATATCTAATATCTCAATATTAAATTCGTTACTTTAAATTAATTTTATAGAAATTAAATTTTAAAATTAATTTGAATTTATTAAAAAATATAAAAAGATCAATCGAAAATTTCAACTAAAATATTATGTAATTTAAATGTATAAACTTGAATTACTAAAATATTATGTCTAATAAAATAAAAAAAATTACTCTAATTAAATTAAATCAGTTAACTGAAACTATATATATCCGTATATTTATTTATAGCTAATTGTATTTACTTTAATATTTTTATGAATTTTTGAAGATTACATAATAATTAAATTATTGCTCTATCTGCAAATATCTTTGTTATTCTCTGAGCACTATCAGTTAGGTATTTCAAATTGTTGAGTTAAAGATGAAGCTGGTGAGTTACTATCCGATTGGATTTGTTCACGACTGTGTTATTTTTATGTTATCGTGTGCATTCTAGACAATGTTTTGAAACTGACATAATTTTGATTCGCTTTATTCGCGATACCGAACAAATATAAACCATTTAATATCATTCGCTTGATTTTAATCTATTCTAGTTCTACAATGATGGCAAATATGACAATAATAGTTCCGTTATGAAGTTCACAATATCTAACTAGCAACCATAAATTCTTGGAATATTCAAATGATTGACGGTTTGTTTATCAAGAAATAGCTGTTTCCTATGTGGAAATATAGGCAATCTCTCAATTTTATACTTTAAAAAGTTTGAGATTAAAGAATTTATTGTAGAAGTAAAAATTAATAAAAAAATTAAATACAAATTGAAGAAATTAAATTATTTATTTTGTCTGTGGATAAGAAATTTATAAGCAGATAAGTTTTTAAATATACTTTCAGTCGTTATTAATTAGAAACCGTTTGTAAGAAAATAAAACAGTAAAAAATATATTTGCAAACAGATAAGACAATAATTTAATTGTATTAGACAATATTTTAATTTTTTAATTATCAAATCAATAATTCAAAAATTTTCGCTTCATGGGCATAATAATGACATCAAAATGTTTGGGAAATTTATTCAAAACATTTAGAAAATGAAAATATTTAGACAATTAAGTTAACCATTATCAAATTGATTTTGTTTTTAAATATGCGAAAATTGAATAAAATATCTTTGTAAAAATATTAAATGAATTTTGTAAGAATCTTAAGAAAAAAGCTTGCACTTTCAGTTTTGTTCAAATAGACAGTGACCTTGTCCAAGATAGAAATATGTGCGGTCCACCCGTGAAACTGTTTTATGTTATTAAAAATGCTGAGTTTCGTCTTTGCTATTGTACCTGTAAATGATGGTTACCCTAAATCAGAAGTTACATAGTGGGCATGTCTTTCCTAATTCAGAAACAGGGCCTGGTATATCTTGCTGATCTCCATCGACGGATACAATTTAGACAAAACAAATGACAAAACAAATGACAAATGACAAAACAATTTAGACAAAACAAATGTTTCGTCTTTGCTATTGTACTAGTAAATGATGGTTACCCTAAATCAGAAGTTACATAGTGGGCATGTCTTTCCTAATTCAAAAACAGGGCCCGGTATATCTTGCTGATTTCCATCGACGGATACAATTTAGACAAAACAAATGATGACAATTCTGAAGCAACGCAAATCGAGCATCCGATTTATTACTAATGGTTTTGACTTTTTCATAACACACTGAGCATCCCAGTGCATCAGATAATTCAACCGCAACGATTTCACTTTCCTTATTGGATTTTACATTGTAAGATATTTTATGATTGTTTATTTGCTCTTATTGTGCGGGTTGAGAGTGTATTCTTCGAACATTTCAAAAAAATTACATGAACTTGTTCGCAATTAGAATTATCGCAAAACCCAGAAATTTGATGAAAACCGCATACAGTTGGATCCATTGATCTAATTATGCTGATTGATAAGTTGAAAATGTTGTTGAATTCAATTTTTTAGATTGTAATGTTAAAGAATGCATTAAATCACGGAACCAACTATTATCAGTACTCATTCATCTGTCACGTCGCATATTTCACGTATCTTAATGAAAAATTATTCCCGTTCATTGATCAAATATAAATAATCGAAATCTACATTTCGTAAATGTAGATTTCTTAAATCTACATTTCTCAAATCAATCAATATTATTTTATATTAGTTTGCAAGAAGATTATATTTCAAAATTTTGATTATAAATACAAGTATTATTTCACAAATTTTCGCTTCACGGGCACAACTTTGACGTCAAAATTTTTGCTACTCAATGCTAATAAACATTTGTTCATAATACTCACATTTTAATAAAAAAAATATTCCTCGTTCATTGATCAAATAATGCTTCACCAAATAGGATCATTAGCAATGATCCTATTTGCAATGATCAACTACTAATGATCCTATTTGCAATGATCCTACTAATGGATCATTAGCAATGATCCATTAGTAGGATCATTAGCAATGATCCTACTAATGCTTCACCAAATAGGATCATTAGCAAAAGCACTGCAAATGCCAGTGCAGGTCTCTTTTTTATCGGCTAATATCTTTTTTAATTTTCAAGAGGGGTGTGAGAATATTCCGCGTGAATTATGCACACAATCATTTTTAGCCAGACGCGGAAGAACGACGATAACAGTAGCAATTACCGTTTCGTCATCACAATGACTCATCAGTACCATATCCCTCCCACTGCTTAATACAGAGGAAGACTATCAGACGGCACATTTCATTCAATGTGATAATATTATAATAATGAAAAGCGTTTTACTTTACCACTGTGCCTATCTGCTTGGGATACATAATCAAATCTTACAAATTAAAAAATATTATCAAAAGAAAACGATCAAATAATCAATGACTATTAAATCTTCATTATTAATTTCAACAAGACTACTTCCAGGGGTACAGTGCAATAACAAATGTGCAGTATGAATGAGCAGTATTTGTGGCAATGGCCACACAAGCAACTATCAGTATGCGAATCTTATGATATGCGAATGTGATAAAATCTATTATGATAGCCGTGTAGTAGTGACCTTTATAGAAGAGGTATCATTGCTGAACCAGCCTCTCGCCATTTGTCTTGTGGATACACTGGAGTCTGAAAAAGCTTAGTTTCAAGGTTGATTATTTTCTGCTTAAAGTATTTAAATATGTTCGAAGTAAAACCGTAGCTTTGCAAATGTGACGAATAAGAAGTGGAACTCTAAGGCCGATGCACTTGTGGAAGAGCACTTTAACGATACCCTAACACCATTTTTACGTAGCGTCACATGCAATGATCGAGTTAAGCAAAGTCAGATGCAATCTGATCTTTCTAGAACGCTTGAATTGCCTATCGCAACATTGGAAACATCATTATTTTGAAATAACACAATTCAACACCAAAGGACATTCTATCCAAGTCACGATTCCAAGCAGTAGTAATCGCTTTCTTGACATTTTTATTGTCAAAATGTTAAGATTATATTATTTATTGTTGTCACATATCGTGATCAGCAACATCGTCTAAAAATTTGTTTAAAACGACTGTGCATCTGCAAAACAGAATTAACAAAATGCTTAGAACGAGCATGTCAAAATGCACATGTCAAAAACTAAAAGTCTAACTTTCAGGAACAATTATTAAAGCAACAATTATTTTATTCCCTTAATTATATTTTTATTTTAACAATTATTTTTATTTTAATATTTATAATATGAACATTTAAGAATAAACTCAAAAACTGAAAAATATAAAACAACCTGAAAGATCTTTAGAAGTTTTAAAGCTTTCCGGCTTTTCTGGTTGTTTTGATTCAAGTTAAAAATCGTAACAGGAATAAAACAATACAAATAAAGAAAATTTTATACATGGGTAATCTCGTAACGAGAAACTACTCCTTTACATGGCCCATCACCATAAAAAAAAACTTCATTAAAATATACAGAATTGATATACCCGTTCAATTTGGTACATTTTTCGACTAATTTTAAAGTAAAGATACAACTCATCCTTCAAAATTTTAATCTCATTCGCTTATAACAGAATATGTAAATTATTTAGATTTTATTAAAAAGGTAAATCAGGTTTCACTATATCGCATCCCGAAATTTATCGATAGTATATTCAACTGAATATATTCTGATATCATAATGATTGTCAGCGCACAGTTTTATTTTTCATCATAAAACTTATAACTGTTTTTTTTACTTTCAGATTAAAACAGTTGTAATTTTTATCGCGCAACCCATCAGATCATTAAGCCAATATCTTATGATTTTATTAAAACTTGAAACTCTTTCACTTCTTTATGCCCATTCATCAAAATTGTAATTTTCGTTCTTTACACACGGAACTCCTTCGTTGCCACACAGTAACTTTCATCGACACTTTATCGGATTTTGTATATACTCTCCCATATCAGATATTTCCGTCTGATTTGTTGTGTTTGCGTAATTCATCTTCACTACTGGATATGTATGATTTAGAAATTTGTTTTCGTGATTGATTGATAGGTTTTTGATATTTGAAGGGTGTAGTAGTGGAGTAAATTGATTGGTATGGTGGTTGGGTATGAGGGTTCTGATTCATCATTTGCTGAATATGTTTTGACGATTGATGCAGCATTGAATTTTTCCTACTGATCGGTATATGGGGAAGCGCCTTCGGATTTATAAATATGGGCTGCGAATCGTTATCCGAAAAATCACTCTCCACGGCCTTCTTTCTTCGCGATCGTCGATTCTGGAACCACACCTAAAATGATAAAGAATATCGGCATTTTAAATAAATGCTCCAAAACTAAGCATTTGGATTTATTTACCTTGTGACGCTGAATGATTTTATTAACATTATTTTTACAAAGCAATGTGCTTTGGTCACATGGTCAAAAGTGTAAATTAACCATGACCCTCCTTATTGAGTATATCAGTTAAAGTCCAAAGTAATATAAACTGTAAAATTTAATTTCTATGCATATATCTATTGATATAATGATATATCATATCGATAGCCAATTTATTTATAAGCATAATATCACACTTTTGATATATCACATAAATTTTAATAATTTGAATATTTCCTTATGTTCAATAACTATTGATTTATCATTAAGTACCAATGACTAGGATAATACATTTTACTGTGTGAATGAACGCTGTCTTAGAAGGTCGTGGTAATTCTCAATTTTCTGTAACGAAAAAATTTTTACCTTTATATTATGGACTGATAGATTCATGTTCCGTGCCAGCTGTTCAATCTCGTTATGTTCTGGGTATTCGGTTTTTCTGTAAAGTTTTTTAAGCCTATAACGTTGGAAATCAGTGAACTTTGTCCGCTTGTATTTCTCCCGTGCTGATTTGCCTGTGATTAACTTCGTAACATATTCCACTTCCTTTGATAGGCTATTTCGATAATCAGGTTGTAATGGATTGACTTCGATGCACTCCTCGTTAATTGTATCTTGGTTATTTTCGGTTATTAGTCTTTCCATTGTACTCCTCGCAAGATTTTGATGATCAAGACTTGATCTAATTAACGATCCTGTCGTATACCCGCTCTCTGTAGTATATAAGCCAATTGAGTTTCTTTCTAAATAAGTTTATCTCCATGTCTGCTGATTAAATTTTCTATAATGGTTACCCTTATATTCTTTTGATAGAATTTGGTCTATGCCAAATGACAGGAATACTTTCTTTTTCGGACTACCATTACATTCGTTGGCTGCCAACTTATCATTATTGCCATCGTTATTCCTAATAAGCCAAACATGTTTTTACGATCACACAATATAATTTTCAAATACACAATGCTAAAACGACGCAGGATTGAATTCTGTTATCATATAGATTAATTGAAATAATTTTGAATGTGGCGACAATAATTATTAATAAATTATATATAATTTATATTTAATGATACTAATTAGTATTATTT